>JAODKM010000101.1:276731-316250 GCA_026780845.1 Petrocephalus sullivani | reverse complement strand
CTCGTCCCCCCCCCAATACGCTCACTGGGGTCCACGAAGGAGGAAAGGGGGCACCTGCGGCGTGGGAATACTGCGAGGAGGTAAAGCCAGCGGGCGCGGGGGGGGGCGTGGGGGGGGGGGGCAATTATCACGGAACTACTTTCAAGTCCATTGTTTCTATCAACAAATACTTTCCCTGGAAAACCATCTAACAGAGGACCATCCTGGAAGGTCCACTCTTATTTCTGAAGAGAAAATCTGATGCAGCAATAATAGAGCAAACATACAATAAAGCATTTAAATGCGAAATATCTTCAGGTTCCCCAGGGTTTAATGCACACCACCTTCCCAAGAAGCCTGTGAGGTGCTCTGAGTGCTTTAAGCTGAAGAGCCTTCACCTAGTGAAGAGCTGGCCACAATAAAGCATGGCAGATGCTTTACAGAATGACCCAGCTTCGCTGCCAGGGAGCCACAGACAAGTACAGGCCAGCTCCACTCCTTCTGGCCACCTTCAGTACACATTCTCCTCTCTGGCTTTTGATCTCAGAGCCTACAGGTGAATCATCAAAGTATTCCGCAATTCCGCCTTAAGTCGTCTGGAGTATTTGCCTCTACTCTGACATGAACTTTGATGAGGAACATAACTTCCACCCCTGTAACCGCTCTTCCTCATCTTGGCCTGTTCCACTCTCCAGAACCAGGCTTTGAATCTCCCAGTTCTCATAAGATGAGGCTCAACTGGCTTTAAGGTGGACCCCCAGCCCATGGTGGGACAGGGGAAGCATGTCACGGGAGGAACGTTCTAGACTGTAGGCTGACGGCAAACGTTAGCTTAGAGGTGGCCTTTAACAGCGTCTTGCTGACGGCACAGGAGCGCCGGCGTCCCCCTACTTCTGTACGGTTTCGGTTTCTCAGCGCAAACGGTTATGGGCTGAAATGAGATACCCTGCATGGAGTTTAGCGTGTGGTGTAATTCATCGGGAAAATTAAAGGCCACAGCGCGCAACATACTTTTAAATGTTATTTAAATGAAGAGAAAACAACACACACCAAACTCGTATTTAAGCAGGGCTACATGCGGTAATTAAAGAGGTGCACTGTGTATTACGGGCAACTGCACAGCAGCAATTTTCCTGACCTCCGTGAAAGGCCTTTCTTCTCCAGTGTTTGATCCAGGACTAAACAGATTCAGCCAACGTTCTACCATGACTTTGCTGCGTATAACATAGTCCAAAACAACAACATTGGCTTCAGCCTAAATCTTTTTTCATTCTAAAGAAAAATACTTTCAGAGCTGGAATCATTTGATCGCTGACTCTCACGTTTTTTTTTTTTGCACGCTAAAGTATCGATACAAGAGCAACTCCCCCATCTGAGGTCACTTTGGGAAACCAGATACGGGGGTCATATCGATGGGGAAACACGGGAAATCGGGTAATACTTAAGACTTAGAAATTGTTTTCAGCTTTCCACAGGCAAACCCTTTCAACTCCTTAAATAATGCACACATATTAAAAAAAAAAATCACTGAGTGACAGTCGCAGCCTGCATTTCGTTACACCGATGGTACTCAGGGCCTGAACTCTAACCTCTGACCCGCACAGCCTCTGAGTGCTGTTGACATTGCCTTGTGAACCACAGAGACCCGCACGATCCTAATCTGCACAGGATGTCTCTAGAGGAAGAAAGACTGCTCCATTAAGGGCAAAATCCGCACAAATAAATGTGCAGATCAAAGGCAGAGATAAGAGGCCCCCGCGATCCGGGGGTCAGCTGTCAGTAGGTGCAAAGGATAAAAAACAAGCTAACAGGTAATATCCGTAACTGTCACGACTCCTAATTTATAACTAATCAGTTCGCTGGAAATATCAGGCGGTGAAATGGCACGACTCCCCCCAGGTTGCCCAGGAGTAGGATTTTTATTTTTGACTCATGACGACACAAAGGGGCTAATGTGGGATCCCAACTTAAGACAATTTCCTCCTTAATCCCATAAACGGATCATGCAGGTAAGAGTGCAGGTGGTGGTGCACGCTGGTAGCGTGCCCCAGGTGCACATACCACACTCTTTCCTTTTGCCAAATTAGCTTCAAATGATGTTTTTACTGCCACATGATGATACTACTGTGAAGCCACAGCTTCCACTCAAAGGCCTCCCAATAAAACACAAGGCCTAATCCCCCTCCCCCCCCACCAGCCCCCCAGAAATACCTTCACTTTCGTGTGTATCACCATCGGCCCCGTGCCTGTTTGCCGGGAACCGGCTGGCACCGCCCCAGCCGCCAGGCGCTGGACGGGCCCAGACATCTTCCGACTCGGGGTGATCTCACCCACATGAAAGCCACAAAGGAAGATTGCCGTGGAGGAACACGGGGCAGGTTATTTATGTGATGGCTCTCCCACAAGGTACAGCACTTTGATAATTTATGGGATACTGTAATACACCCCCCTGGACATATTCTTATCGTGGTTTTCTTTACATACAGACATTTGCATTTTCCAGTTTTACAAGCCTGGCATTTTTGGAATAAAAAAAAAAGTGTTGATAATCAATGATGTCAATGGAGTCCATAGGCTGCATGTTAATGTCCGAACATCCATAAAATTACAAAGCCCCTGAATGGTTTGTAAACTCTAAAGAGGATTTAATGGGAGTCTCTGGCTTTATGGGCTCAGATGGTCCCAGGCTCTCATCAAGCAGCTATTTATATCCTTCATAATTAAAACTGCCATGGGGGCTAATGGGGTGGCGACCTCACAAAGCTGACCGGCAGCTTGTGAGGAGAAGGAACCGACGGCTCCTGCTTGAGTCGATGAGGCTGGTCTCAAGCCGGCTGTGGTCTCAAAATGCCGAAGGAAATAGGCGCCGATCCAGCAGCGAAGGAGGGAATGTGCATCCCTCGCGCCAGGACGCCCTCGCGCAACAGATAAACACGACTGTGGGGAAACAGGTCTCGCGCGCTCCACCCGGCCCGGGAACGAGCTCACCTGCCCGGCGCGGCGAGTGACAAACCTGATTTTGTGGTCTGGCAGGCAGGTATCAACTGAGGCTTACCCTTCTCAAAAAGAGCCCTGCCACTCAGCGAGAAGACCCGAGATTTTTATCTTCAGCGACCATAGAGGAGGTCCAGTGCGGGGTGGGGGGAACAAGTGCTGGGAACAACCAAACACCGTATCGTGCTGATGGGCTTCTCGTGACACCCCCCGGGTGAGGCTGGCTGGTGGGCCGAGCTCGCGGGCTCCGTGCCGATAAGCCAGCAAGCTCTTCAAAAGGCTCTTTAGCACATTTGAGAAGGTCCAACCAGGACGCCTGTCATCAGCCCCTGGCACTGACTCTCCCCCCGACTTTGACACAAGAGAGTAATGTAAGCATTTTTAAGGCAAATCCTTTCTTATAATCACAAGCTCTGGAGAGATAAACTCCCCAGCTGGGGGATTCCTGCAATGTGGGGTCCTTTTAAAACAAACACCTAAAGCACACACACACACACACACACACACATTCACAGTGCTTGTATTCCTATATTAATGTGGACTTTCCATTCATTCCTATTGGCAAAACCTTAATCCCAACTATGACATCCTTAACCCCTACCCAGCCCTTACCTTAACTATAAAAAAACAAACAAAATCCAAGACTTTTGGGATTTTTAGTTTTGCAGTTGCATTCACAGATTTTTATGTGAGGACTAAAAAATGTCACCACAAGGTCAAAATAACATTTTTTTTTCACATTGTAGGTACATTTGGTCCCCGTAATACAATATTTACATGCCCCCCCACATACACACGTGAATATGTCTTTTCTGTGTTAACCTCAGAGATCCATCATACGGTGTCTGCCACAGGACTCGAGACAAACACAAAACATGAATGCAGCAAGCAAACACAACTATTGAGGGTGTGGGACAGGGCCCTTCTTACGAGTCTCCTATTTAAAACAGTATGAGGGCGGTAAATAATATGAGAGTCAATCAGCAGGCCTAGTGTGCTTGTAGAAAGATATGTTCAAGACTAATAACCAGGATCCATACTATTTGTAACTACGAGTTCATCGGGTTTCCCTCTGGCACGAGGAGCAAATCAGAATCTCCCGGGTTGTTGGTTAAATTTAATCAAACAATCTAAATGACAAAAGATGACTTATGTGATGCTATACATCACTAACATTTCATAGTTACACATAGGAGTGTTACAGGTACTGCAAAATAGCTCCAAATTCAGAACTGAGACCAGCTGTGTTGGATGACCATTTTGGGTGATGCAAAATCTGATAGGCACTATTCAGCACACACACAAATTCTGCTCTGTAATACAGTTTCGCGAGCAGGTAATTGTACCCGTACAATAATCATGCAAATGTAAGGCTATAACGATCAAAATTTTATAACATCATATAAATGAATTACTTTAAACTTATGAAATCCACAAGTATGGAATCACAGAGACGCAAAACGAACAAAAGAAAACCAATATGACAATTTGTTTCTCATATAAAAGTAATCTTCGTGAAAATTGAAGCAGATGGTCATATAAAATGTTAATAAAGTTAATGCACGGGCCAGTTCTCTGACAGCATAACCTGGTGGGGTGAGTGCCAGAAGACAAAACTACTTTTAAGGTGAAATTGAGGCAAAGTGCTTCGAAAACTAAAGGCTAAAAAACCAGCTTTATATTCATGACTTCATGATGGGAAGAAGGGCTTTTTCTTTTTATCAGCTGCCGCGGCTACATCAAGCAGCACGAGTGTGTCAAGGCCCCTCGGCCGCTCACATCAACAGTTTAGCATTGTGGAGACTGTGATCCTGCGACCTTCGACCCTGGAATTAACCTACAGAGCCAGCCTCGAACGTTGACCCTTTTTGTCCATTCAGGAGCCTGTTCCCATGAGAAAGTGTTGATTGGTGGAATCACGGCGGTCCGAGCCGGCTAACACAGAGCAGCTGTCTGTTTCCGACAGACGGAGGAGAGCCGCTTCAGATCGTCACGACAGAAACGTCCCTCGTCGGTATCCGGGTGCCTGACCCTGCCAGACCGGGAGATCACAGGTCCATTCTTTACAGTGCCAAGATATCTCAGTATAAATGGAAACAGCTTCCGCATCCGCAGCACTGCCTCCGGGCAGGAACAGAACTCGCAAACCCATGAGCTGCCTGGCTCCTTCTAATGGTAATGTTATTATTAAAATACATCGAATTGATCGTAAAAATGTTGCTTTTAATAGGTCTTTTTCATGATTAGTACAAGCAACTTAAAAACCACACGTAATTTAATACGGCTTTTTAAAAAAAAAACATGCAGCATGTCCTGCGATTTTATGACGCTGACATCCTGTTTGCATTAATGTTAATAAATAAACTGCATGATAGTCATCAATTGAATTTTCTGATGGTCTTCACTACAATCTACAAAGATGAGTTACACTTCAATGACAGCTCCAACTGTATAAAAATAGGAAATGTCCAAGAATGTATTCCAAATGTATTCTCTCTACACAATCTGCATTATTTTGGATGTGACCGCTCATTATTACAAAATAATACTTCTCTGTCACTTTCACAACAGCTGCTTCAGCTGAACTTTTAGCAGTTTCGTCTTATTCCTGACCTCGCTAGAGTGGGTTTTGAACCACTGCAACAGGAGAGTAACCTAATCTTTCGCTTCTAAAATCCCGATACTCCTCACTATTTATAGTCCAAAAAAAAAAAGAATGCTACCTTTGGTCTTATATTTAAGCAAAATCATGCTGCAAGAACCAAAACCAAAAAAAAAACAAAAACAAATAAAAAAAAAATGGACGGATACCCCAGCTCAACATCTGTCGAATGCAGTGGTGCACATTTTATACAAAACCTGGAGTCCGGACCTGACAATAAGCCCATTGACAAAACTGCACTGTGGTTGGCCGGTCAGCTAGGTGGCTTCATCAATGAGTTGCAGAAGCATTGCCGTGTGAGGAAATGGACCGGGGCTACTGTGGCGATTAAGCAACTGGGCATGTGACCAGAATCCCGCTGGTTTGAGGCCAAGCCCTTCTGCGCTGCCTTAAAGGAAGCCGCTTAACCTGGAGTTTTTTCCCCAGAAATTATTACTGAATCCCTGTTCTTCCTATAGCAATAATAGGAAAATAATTTCGGCAACAAAGATACTCTGCTGAGCTGAGATATCCAGAAATAAGACATAACAGCAATATTGTCTTATGGGTTCCCACTTCCCGAGCCATGAATCTAGTCTCCTGGAAGCACAGTCTGATACTGGAGACAGACGGAGGAAAGAGTCCATTTGATACTCGTCACCATATTTTTAGCAAAGAGTCAGGAAAATGCTTTCAGGCCCTAATGGAACATGCCTTCCTGTGCACCAAGGATGCCCAGTGAGCTCATGTCAAGCTGGGCCATGCCATTGATCCTTGACAGGAATCCAAAGTTGCCTTTTAGGCCAGAAAGGAACCGAAAAATCAGACTCTGCTCCTGATTATGGGATTGAAAATAAACTTTGCCCAACAGGAAATGGCATGGCCTGGAACAAACACACACTTCCTGTATTTTAGCCAATCAGTGATCTCCCCATGGCGAAGAACATTACCGCTAATTATTAATAGCCATGGGGCATTTCTCTTTTTAGCAAATGGTCACTAGCAATTGTTCTGGACTCTTCTTGGGATTCAGTTTAACAGGTTTTGCCCTCTTGTTTAAGCATTGTTAAACAAAATACATTAACTTGCAAAAAAAAAAAAATGGTTTCCTTCGACCTCCATTAATCATTTTGGCAGAAAAACTGTTTATTCCACAAAGTTGTAATCATTCCTTGCACAAAAATCGGAATTATTGAATTATCCTTACAATGTCTAAAATGTAATTTCCGATAACTGCATAATAAGAAACTGTGCACAGCTGAGCTTTAGCATATACTTAGCATAATAGAAATTAAAACAGTATAAGGACAGGACAAAGTTGGGCAGTGAAGGCTCCACATCTCCTATGTAGCTATCAAGGCTCAAGATTAAAGGTGTTTGACCCAGGAAGGGACTGTTTAGTCTGTACACAAACAGTGCCCTGTCTGTTTAACCCTAAAGTGGGAAACCTTTATTTTGCTTTGAAGATGCATTTGTGCAGATATCTCTGAGATAACACACACCATACAAGCAAAAAACAAAAATGGGCATTTTGACAAGGTTATTTAGACCCAAAAGATCCATTAGGAAAGGTCATTGACTTAATGATAAATCGTTATCCATCTAGTCGCTGACAAGCCTCCCTCCCACTCACTCGTGAACTTAATGCAATAGAATCGACATGCTGTTTGCCTTCACTGACTAATTTACATACACATCACCCTTTCCAAAATTATCCAGATACTCCCTGAGAATCACGTTAGGTAGAAGAGACTGAAGCACCCACGATGGCCTCAAGTCTGGCACTTCACCGCTTAGACGGCGATTTTTATGGAGCTTTTGCCTTCAGAGTCAAACACTTCGCTGCTGCACTTGGAGCTCCAGCCCTCTTAGGAATCCACCCGCTTGCGGGATCACGTCCTCGAAAGCCAATCTGCCAGACGAGAGGAGTGGCGGGCCACCTACATCCGGGTGGCAGGAGCCCCGGGGTTCAGGCTGGCCAAGAGGCTGCATTTTAGCTCTCAGCTCTCACTCAAAGAGCAGAGCAGGCTACTGCTAGATGTTTAGAGCATGACACAATGGCTCAACTTGAATCGAGGCTTTTAGTTCCATGAGGCAGCTAATGGCACATGAACTTACTCATCAAACCAGGCAGGGGAATGGTAGTAAAACTGAGGGTTTGAACCCAACCAAAATCAACCAAGGGGGACCTAGCAGTAGAGTTGCCGGTTTGGCTCTGGGCATGCATCCTACGTACAAAGAAATGTATGTGAGAGAAATGAACCTGGAAAGGGTTAGGGGAGTCAGTGGCCAAAGAGCTTCCTTATAACATCATGCCCAGACAGAGAAACGTGCAAATCCACAGTCACTGTGTGCTGCCGTATCGGGGAGAGTGCAATCATTTCCCTGGCTTGACCATTTCCCATATTACTACAACGAAATACCCTTAATGGCGTTTGAAGCAAACATCTCCTCCCATCTATACTTAGCCTGATCTGCCGATAAAGCCCCCCCCCCCCATCGCGTCTCACTAAGGACTTTGGGAACCCTTGTCGAGTCGCTGCCTGGGTGGCGCGCTAATCATCCTGATTGCGCGATTACAGGCCGTTTCCCTCCGAGTAGCAATTGTACTTGCCTTCTGAAAAGGAAACCCTGCAGGCCACGGGCATACGTCTTCCTGCTTCATGGCCCGAACCCACCCCCCCACATCAAGCGTGCGCATTTCTAACAGAAGTCCCACTGTTTCCCTGACAGTTCCCACTTTGCCATTTATTTACAAAGAAAACAAACAGCGAGTGCAGCACTCGCGCGGAGTCCAGGGAGCGGCGGAGCGGTGGCTCGCGGACGCTACATCAGGATTATATTACCGCGGGGGAGACCCCCCCGCCCACGGCGGGAACCAGGACAGGATAAAGAGATCCCAGCTATCGTAGGGAACGGAACGTATCTTATTGATCATACGTGTGTCGGGATGGGTGGGTGTTTACAAAGTCGATCACGTGAGCACGCTGTGATTGATGCTGTCACTGGTAATGCTTTCTCTAGGACGGCTCAATCCACAGTCACATCAAATGGTCATCCATTGGTCCTCTGATACAGAAAGGTCATTTTGACAACTTCTGAATAAGTGGAAGAAAGATAAGCGATGCGCTCATGTGCTTGTGGCAGAAAATATGAACCCCCTCAGTCAGTACAGTGCTAAATATTTGTATTCCCGAACATTACAGGGGAATTTTTTCCTGGAAGGGAAATACGCTAAAACTAATCAAAAGTGAACTGCTTTAATGAATGTATGATTGGATAAGATAGAATAAAGATGATTTCACACTCAATCCTTAATGCCTCATTACCGTTGTTATCATTCCAGCAAGGTACTATATCTGTCTGTCTATATCTATATCTTTAATAAATAGATAGTGCTTAAGTGTCCTAAAGAACTTTCACCCCCCTATTCATTACAGGCCTATACAACAATATTTATATACAAAAAGCTTCACACAACTAACCAGCTGTGTGAGCATTTCCTTACAACTCATTACATTTCCCAAGTTAGGATTAGGATAAGGAAAAGTGTGGTAGTATATACAAGCCTTCTGTAGCCTTTCAAGGTCACTGGTATTGATAGCATTGAATAAAGCTCCCTAGAGACAATGCAAAATGACTTACACATCCCACGGCAGAGATACAGCGCAAGGTTGCGACTAAACAGGAAACATAATTAACACTTCATACACACACACTTCTTCATACAGTTTTAAATATAAATACAGCTGAATAAACAAGAGACACTTTAATTGTCAACAGAGGATGACCTACTGAGGAGTGTGTGATATTTATTTTTTATTTTTTTGCACATCCAGTACAAATTGCCTCGCGGCGATATTTTTATATGCAGCTGGAGAGCTTCCAGAAGCTGTTGGGGAAAGGCACCTTTCTCGAGAGTGTGACAACAAAGGCCTGATGCCTGAGCTGGCAATGGTCAGGTTAGCCTCCTTAACTGCTATGCCACCTGCTGGTCACTTTCGGTACTTTATGGATTCCCCCCCTCCCCCCCAACCCCAATCTTAAATGACAAACAACACAATATACAAGATAATATTGTTCCTATATCTATCTATGCATGTATATAAATACACACAAATACATATATATATATATATATATAGAGAGAGAGAGAGAGAGAGACAGAGATGGGTTTGTGTGTAGATGTGTGTGTGTGTATATATATATATGTACATATCACATTATATATAGGTACTTCATTACACTATACTGAGCAGCTGTTTTAAGATATATTCAGCTGTGTTATTCCCTGTGCTGTTATTATCACAAGGCACCTCATAGCCCCAAAAACAAAGTCTGGCAATCTGCCATAGTCTGCCAGTGGGGAGAGCTAATCTCTCCTTCCTCCGAAGCAAGACCACCCTGAGAATTTCAGGCAGCACCAAATGCAACTCTGCTCATGTGTTTGTGGGTAAAGGCGGGGGGGGGGGTGGGCTCCTTTACAGTAGCGACTGTGTCAGTATTATAAGACGGAAGTCTAGAAGTAGCGGGGGGGAAAATGAAACTCATCAGCCGGTCGAAGGTCAGCGTTGGGTTATCACCGTGGAAACGAGCATTCAGTGCCAACAGTTCTATTCTGGTAGGGTAAAGGGTTCCAGTCCAGGGTAAAGCACTCATTAAAGCTTTAATGGGTAAGAGGCCATAACTGGGCATACTGGGATAATTAGGACAACCCAGTGTCTGCGCCCTGACTACCACCCACACGTTTGTACCTGCAGGTCAGTGCATCACAAGTCTATGCGCCAGTTGTACTGATTTCAATGAACATCACTCTAACACATCAATACACTACTTCCGTAATCTCCAAAATGATTACACGTTTCACTAATGTTTGACATCTCTTTCACAGAGGTATAATAACAGGATTGCACCAGGAACTCAAACCCATGACCTTTTCCTTATCCGCCAGGCCACCTGCTGCTGGGGATGATTGAGTGCAGTTAGCTGAAGTCAAGCTTGCAGTCTGAGGAGCAGTAGAGGAGGTGGTGGGAGGTGTAATTCATGACGGGGGAGAGTAGCATCCCCAGCAAGCTCCTCATAGGCTATCAAAGACCAGAGGCTCTTGTTGGTCACCTTGGATCTCACTCCATCAAAGTTGGCTCCCGATCAAGCGAAGCTCTTATGCGATTCTTCCCTGGGGGGAGTGAATTCAGACCTTAGGAATGTAAAAAGTATGACTTATTTCATTGGTAGAGCACACGGCTGTTCTTGTATTTGCTGGGGTTCAAGGGGCACGAAGGGCATTGACCCTAGTGAGGGCATGTGGGTCAGGGCCTGCAGTCGGCATGGATCCCGCACATAAAAGGCTCATGGAGGATAAAACATGCTGGGGTTCTTCATCCGAGCTAAAAGACTGAATTAGCCACATCATATCACATTGTCTTATATTATTGCCATTATATCAAGGTGTATATTTATAACAATCTAAATAAAGACAACAGGCAATACTCAAGCTTACCTCTCAGCCCCTTATCTGCCTTTAACAGGGCCTGTGAGTTGTGCAAGTCTGAATTCCACTGGAGGGAATTTTCAGTTTACCAGTTTTTCCAACCAACATAAAAGAAAGGCCTTCCCCAGATTATTTTAACAACCGCACATAAATCTGCCAATCCCTGACAGCTTTACAGGTCCAGCGTAGCCTAGCGGCTAATGAAACCTGTACACTTGTACACTTCCTGCCTTAAAGTCAATGGAGGAGGCCTCAATTTGCGTACCCAATTACACACACACACACACACAGAGTTGCTTTCATGAAAATAACTGCTTTGTATATCAAATTAAGGCCGAAGAAGCTGTTAATCAAGACAAGCAGCATGAGCCATGGAGGCCATCGCTGGTCACTGTTTAGGCACTCCCGAGGAATACTGGAATTATCATATGCGTGACATCCAGGTTACGCCAGCGTCAGATGAGGCGATGAAAGGGACTTTCACACAGGAAGTTGTGACAGCGCAACACCAGAAACATTCTGTCGCTTTCTTCCGAACAATGGCTACAGACCCCCAACTGGGATAGCACCCATGACACTGTCAAGAGGCGGTCACGTTTTGTGATGCCAGCATTAAAAACTATGGCAATACCAGAGTCACATGAGGAACATATCACTTCAAAGAGCAGAGTTTTCTGAGAGTGGTTTGATTAAATGCCTCAGGACATCATGGTTTCTTGCTAATGTCAACCATGACGTAGAAGGAGCATAAGACATCTACTTCGCGGTTGCACCATCAAGTCTAAAAGGCTTCTTGTTATAGTCCCTCTGCCACGTTGGTTGTCCTCAGGCAAATTTTTCTTCACCTCCAACTTGGATGACAATAGTATCATTCCTGTTTCTTGCAACAACCTTTTCTGCGAAACACCAGAAGAGAACACGTTTATCAGTCGTGGGAAACCATCCCAGCCTGTTTATGTCAAGGGAACAGCACATTCCTGTAGGTAACACCAAGGCGTCACATGTGGCAAAGTAACATTCAATGTGAGACGCGACTGTCAACGTTCCTCTCTAAACTGCTCGCTGTAACTGGCGCTGTTAAAGTTCCCCTTGCGAAAGCCAGTGGGAACGGTGTCCTCTGCGGCACAAGCCCACCCCAGCCACACACCAAACTCTCACTGTTTGCTTTGATCTGGATGGATTCTTCGCTAGACCAAACATTCAGCTAATCGTAAGGGAAAAAACACGAGGAACAGTTAAAGCTGTCAGCGCCTTCATTTGTCAGAGCTTCTCTTTTGACAAACGTTAAAGAATAACACTGCTTTTTACTAGCATTTCAAGAACGACATGCATCTCAGCACCTCTGATGGTAATGGTTGTACCCAGGTGACTCACTGGGCCCATGGTGCTGTGTTCACATTCTGCTGGGAGAGGACAGGACCTGTGCTTTCAGGTCAATTAATCAAGCTGCTGCCTCCATACATCGTGACAACCAGCACTTCCCAGTCATGGCATGTTCATTCTTGCCACCTAGATGTATGGTCATGATGGAGAGGGGAAAATTGTCTAATAAATCAGGGTCATGGTAAATCGCAGGAAGGTCTGCTACCATTTCAGAACTTTATCTTTGTAGATACTCTCAAATTGTTTGTAAACAGGAAGATTCTTGTCCTGCCAAAGGGCTGACACTCTGGCATGACTTATCATTGTTTAAAGTTCCATTTGTCTTAGTGCTGAGTGATATCTTCCTGCTTGTCCAAGCCCGCGTGTGGAATTCTACAGCCTGGGTTCCGGTAATAATTTTGGTCTTAATGCTGCGGCAGATGTTTTACCCTGCAGACATGGCACAAAGCATATGGGGGGGAGGATTGTAGTCCTTTAAAACACTTAAGCATTATCCATGTCTATTAGAAATTGAATGTTTGTGACCATAGAGAAGCTACTTGAGAATCAAGTTCAGTATTAATAAGGAAAATATTCCTTACAGCCCATTTCAGTTAATACTGTTAATTTAAATGTGTACCACTGTGCGTGTGCCTTATACCAAGAAGTCGTAAGTAAGGAATCATGAGTGAATTAAGCAAATCTCACAATATTTAACACTCTGTCCAGCTCATTTTGGTTCCGCGCAGCATTTCTCTTTCATATTAATGTGCACATTTCTAGCCAAAGTGTCTCAGAAAAGCTTCTTGTAAGAATTGCTTGGAATGGACTGGAAAGTCAGGAGTCTCGGTTAATCGTTACATACTTCCAATACCCCTGCCTTTCACAAAATGTGGTGACTCTGTTGAGTTGCTAATGTGTTTTGGTTGTAGCTTTAATCCAAAGCAGCTAAGTATCTTTATAAATTAATACAGCGTTGCAGTGTTATTGTAAGGGTATTGTACGGGTAGCATGGTAGTCCCACGCCTATAGGGTATGGAGTTTGAATCCTACCCCAGGCAGTGAATGCAGGCAGTTTGCATGTTCTCTCCATGTTTGCAAACGTTTATTTCCACTTTCCTCCAAATATCCAGAAAAACACATGCAGTCAGGAAAGCTGGCATCTCGAAATTGTCCATAGAGCATGTGTGCCCTGTTCTGAGCCTGTACAATAGGTTCCAGGCAACCACCCCCCAACCCTATCAAAACATCACCTAATGACATGGTTACATTTATAAACATACCAGTCATGTTTCCCAAATGTAAAAGCTACATATACAAGTCTACATAATTCAGCAAACTATAACAAACATAAAACAATGGTTTTATGAAAGATTGATGCCCACTGAAATACTAAATGTTCTTCCCTCCATTTCTCATGATAGTCAAAAGTGAGTAAGTATGAGAACGCAAGTCTTAAACTTTAGACTTGGAAAGAATAAGAGAGCATAACTAAGTGTTGCTCATGGGGGTTTTACTTACACAAATATAATCTGTGGGCAGAATGAAAAATGATTGGTTCAGAGAGATAGCCAATCAAATATTGTGTCAAATGTCAGACCAACCAATCTGATGTCTTGGTCCTGCCTCCTCCATTGGCTTGTACCCGCCTCCTCCACAATCTGATTGGTTATCTCTCTAAACCAATCATTCATTCTGTCCTCAGAACATGTTTGTATAAGTAAAACTCCCACAAGCCGAAGGATTATGTAAAAAGAAAGGCATAAGTTCATCTGTTATTCCTGTCCCCTGGCTGACCACACCCTCTAGAGTTTGGGTATTAAGCTGTATTCAGCTCAGCTACATCAAGGAGCATCTTTAACCTACAGGTTTAATGATGGGATAAAGACTAGCCTCGAACTCAGGACAGTGCAGAGTCACTCAGAGTTAGACTAGGGATCATAAGTCCTAGTCTATGTCATCAAAATCAACAAGGACTGCACACACAGAGCATCTGGATAATTGGCACACGGAAGAAAGGCCACTGATTAGCATAAGCTGAAGCAGTCACCCTAAGTGAAAGCAGCTGCTCCTCAATGTCAGAATAGTAGCCACTTATTTAATATATACAATGTACTGAGCGCAACCAGAGAACTACACACATATACAAACCACTTTCACAATGCAAATATTAGTTCCATATTTAAATGCCAACATACAGGTATTACAGAAAATACATGAGCACAAAATATTGCTCTATATGTGATCTGCTTTTGACAAACTTCTTAGAGTGGCTTGCGACTTTCATTTGAAATCTCCAGTGGTGAGAATGATTTTAAGGTTCTGGAGATGGAAATATGAAGCCGGTGAAGACGTGCTTCCTCTATTTTCGATTCATAATGGAATAAGACTCGAGCATGCGCAGACTCTGCTTGGTAATTACAACTTAAGGTAATAACACTGGGTTAAAGTGATAAATCCTTTACTGGCCATTTGCTGAAGTACAGGTGCATTGGAATTTGGATCTTCGCTTACCCCATCTTGCTCTCCATAGCTTGTGTGGGGAGGGGGTGTGTGTGTCACAGTGCAGGGTCAGTTGATGTGCATCGGCCCTGGAGCTGGGGGCTAGGGGCCTTGCTCAAGGGCCCACAGACATGAGACTGTCCGGCCAATGCCCAAACCGGCGATCTTTTGGTCACAAGCACAGAGATGTAACCCACTGAGCCTCTCAATGCCCCAGGGAACACAAGGTAATTCAGTTTTATTTTTCTGATGCTTACAAATTGACTAAAAATAAAACATTTGTGAAATTTAAATCAATGGGACAGAGACTTGCGATGCCCAGCGAGGTTTAGGCTCAATCTCCAAAAGAGATTGGAAAAAAAATGTATTTGCCAAACTGTGGGCAACATGAAATAGGAGACAATGATATTGCCATTTTGTGCATATCTACCAAACTAGCAGGTAACAATTTACTGACACATCAGATTCACAAGTCATATACATTCTTTAAAACCTTATCTTTATACATTTATTTCATTCTTCAGCATTGATGGGCTAATGTGCACTTGTCTTTCAATAAATCAGTGGTAATTTGATAAAAAAAAACAACATGACACATTTTCACAGATTAATCATTATATTGCAAGCATTTGAGCCAAGCTGTGGGCTTTTTCATTAAAACATAAACAAGCATGATGTATGTTCTGGTTGGCTGAGATGGTAGCATTGCAGCTTTCTGCCTCAGCACTGGCAGGTTCAATTCCAGCCCAATGTTTCTTGAGTTTTATTTGCTATCTGCTCTGGTTACTTCTGCAATTTAAAGACATGTATGATCAGCTATTAACCAGTTTTGGGTTCGTTTGGAGCCCTGTGCTTTATGAAATGGAATCCAGATCAACAGATCCCCAAACAGATATAAACTGGATGAACTGATAAGGTATGATTATTGCAAGTGAATTCCTTATTTAATTTGATAATTATTTTGCTTTTTAATGATTTTTTTTGTCTGCTGTGATCGGATACTGGTCATTCAGTAATTTCCATCTATAACCCATATGATTCAGCAGGATGATTCAAAGAAAAGACAAGCAAATTTACTGTGCATGTACCAGTCGTACAATGTACCAATGGGGGGTAATGGAGAAGGACGAAGCATGTGAATGTCAGTAATGTAACTGGTATTTATTGCACAATCAATGTGCAATACATGAACAGTGATAGTGTCTCGGTGTCAGCTTGGAAAGTAAATGTGGTCCTGCTCCTTTGTAATTGGATTGTTAAACCGGGTGTGAGGTATTTTCAGCGGTAATGTGGCTTAAACAACAAATACCTATCTCAACGTTTAACCATTACCACATTCCTCTGAAAGGTAACAGTTGCTTTAGGCAGCTTGGCTTTGATTACCAATCCTTTCCTGTCCATCGTTCAATGCATGGGTCCGTTCTTCATTATAACTGTCAATTGTTTCCTGCTACACCTGATTGACCACATAATCAAACCAGAGTTTTATGAGGTGCTTCACATGAAAACAGCTTGGGCGATTGGTAATGCTTAAAGACAAATGTGAAGATTTTCAGTGTTCTCACTGAGGCTCACATATGGCGATGTCATTGAAACAAATTAAATAATAAAAAATATTCATTAAACAGCTATTCAAAGTCATTTATGAGGCCAATACTACAGAAGTAGCTAGAGAATGGCTCAAAATGTCAAACATGAATATGGACCAAGAATATTTTTACACCTGTAAATAAGAGGTTGCATGGTGTGTAAGGATATCTCTGTTTAATTTTAATAACTATTAATTAATCTGCTCAGTTCTGTGCATGGAGCTACAATGCATCAGCATCTGCAGAGTATACCAGATTTAAAACATATAAGCAAAATGAAGCTTTATCTGCACAAGAATATTTTCAGATGCACCGTCTTGCTAGCCTTTATAGATATACACATATATACAGTTAAATGTTAAGCTTGGGGTTTGAAGGCGTTTACCTGGCAGCCCTGCAGTATTGTGGGAGGTTAGGGGCCCTGCTTGTGACTATTGTGCGAAGGTTGGGGCTTAAACCAGTGACTTTCTGATCAGAGGCACAGAGATGTAACCCGCTGAGCCACACTCCGCCGCTAAGAATGAGCAAAGCCCTGACCGTTACTCGAACCCCAGACCACCAGGGAGTCTCAGCACTAGCTGCAACTTCTAACACAGAGACAGAAATACAATTTTCAATTTATTCTCCGTGCCCCAGCCCTCTTGAGAACCGATAACAACCGCAGTCGAATGTAGCCGTACATCATTACACATACACAGCACTCCTACAGTTCAAATATTATATATTTATGAAAAAAATACAATATTTTAAAAAAATATATACACAGTAAATCACTAAGGTCCTTAATAAATTTCTCTTCACTCTCCAGCTACTCTGGCCATAATCATTATTGTCATGCAGCTGTTGAAAGACGAGCAATTTAAATTTGAAACTGTATCAACACTAGAGGGCGCCTGTCCATCTTACCCCCTTCCCCCCCCCCCCCCCCCCCCTTTGGTTTCATAAGAAACTAAAATGTACTATACACTAAAAGAGATGGGACAGAACATAGGGTGATCACTTACCTTTTCTTCTGGGAAAGTGACAGCACAAAGGATAATGAATCATAATGGCATGATAATAAATCATGATTTTAACAAAGCATTCCCAAACTGTTATTCAATAGCACCAAATTTACACCAATAAATTCACAAAAGGTACTATAATGATATGGTAGGGTGTACCTGTTCTAAAATTCCAGAATGCTTGTAATATTACGTCATGATTGAAATATAGGAGGGTGAGTCCTTCAGAACACATTATGGGTTTATGAGTTTATGTCTGTAGATGTGCAACGTACTTCTGAGTTGCAGATGGCAGATATATGCCAGTGCAAGTCTGTGGCAAACTCCGCGGAGTCATGCACAGGTTTACCGGCAATAACGCCAACAATTCCTGTTTGCTGCTCTGGCACAAGACGTATTTTATGCTGCACTAATATAAAGGTCACATGAAGAGGGCCAAATAAAAGGGATACCATGTTCGAAATGTTCTTTAAACCGCAGTTACAAAATCAGATACAAAGCCGAGTCATGTTATAGGTTGAAGGCCAGTTGGTGAGGATCACCAATTTGATTGGAGTTTTCAAAGCAACATGAGGCAACTTACAGAGTTCCAGAGAGTTGGTGTCCCCGGAATCCACGTGCATGGGTCATAAAAACTGCAAAATTATTCAGTGTGTCAAGTGGAAATATCACCAAAAAAAACCTGTCTGCATATGCCAGACACAGATACAGTGACAAAGGGAAATGGAGGTGGCGGGTCAAACCACCCTGACAGGAACAGACACTTAACAGAATGGATAATAGTTAATTACAGCAGATCTGAATCAGCACCTCTGTGACCCACTTTCAACAAATGTTGTGCATTTCACAAAGCTGGAATTTAAGGCTGGGCTGCTGTCTAGAAACTGTTTGCATCCAAGGCTTATGTACGTGTACGTCACATAAACAGGTGAACACAACCTGGACCCCTGAGTAGTATAACAAAAAAATCTATCAATCAATCAAATCTATCAAAAAAAGTTCTCCTACATCCAGATGGGTATATGTTTAGCCAAAGGGTACTTTCAAGCCACAGTGCCTATTGCTACATGTGGCAATTTTGTGGGACTCATTATGTGTGATGATTGTTATGCCTGGTCGTTATATTGGCCAAGGAACATGATGTCACTTTACAGGACCACGTAGAGCCCTTGCTAAAAATTGTTCCCTATTGACATTCCCCATCATGAACATCAAAATCAAGTGAAATGTCTTCCATGACCTTTTACAACCCATACCAAACACCATCAAATCTACCACCCTAAAAATAACTAGGGGTATTTCTTCTTAAAGAATGATCCTATGACATTCAACGCTCAGTTCGAAAGTGCATGTGAGCATTCCAAGAAAGGCTGTTCTGACGGGGAAAAGAGGCCCTAACTCTCATTTGGTGTCTCTATTATTTTGTAAACCGCCTTAATATCTCATAAAACATGACACTGGTATAACTAGGTAACCTGCAAGCCTCAATTAGAAGACGAAAGTTCGTGATTTCACCACAAGAGGGTGCACTGCGCAAAACTCACCGAGGGTGTGAAAGTGGTTCTGCTCACAAGATTTAACAATAGTGCGTGTTAGATTAACATGTTTTATTTACTACTTGCCTAAATGCTGGGCACCCTGCATATTTTAATAATTATTTAGCGGCCAGAAAATGAACACGCGGTCCAGCAACAGAAGAATAATTATTACTATTGATTCCTACTTCTACACATTAGAACAATAAACAAAACAGTAAAAAAAAAAACAAAATAAACTTGTCCGTAAGATCGCGTGCATTGCACACTTCATGACCGATGTGTGACAGTCGATTCGAAGGGCAGTAAGGTATCCCGCCTGTGACGTCACCCATTTCCCTCCATTTTCGGTTCGAACGGCAGCGGCGCGCCGGGACGCAGGCCACGCCCCTTGTGGGCGGGGCCTTCCCCGGGCGTGCTCGCGCACTGCTGAATAAGATTCAGCTGCACTACAGTCCCCCGACAGAGCGCTGTCTGCAGCCAGGTCTGCTCGGAGGGTGCCTAGTCCCGGACAATATTCAGGTGTCTTGTAAATACCCCCCGATTTCCGCAGACATTACGAGGTAAGCCTCCACTGATGCTTGCGTGTAAAAGGCATGCAAAAAAAAAATGTACAATAATTATTATGGTCAAGGTAGCTCTTTAGGGAACTGGCAAGGGCATTTACTATAATACAAAATGCAATTAGCATTTAGTGTTGTGGGAGCTGGGTGACTTGGGGGGGATGAGTTTAATGGGTGCTTTCTGTGCTGTTTGAATAGTTTGAGTAGCATTTCGGGCAAGATGTGTGCATTTTAAAGACGCTGCCTTTCCCAGCACCGAGACTTCATTCTTTGTTAGTGCAGCGATTGTCACGGCGCTAAAGCACGTTTAGTTTTGTTGTTAGCGAGTGCATGCGTTATATGCATGTGGCATAAAGGCTGAGCGCGCCGCCTCTCGCCCCGCAGGGTTCCTTTCGAAGGGAGATCATGCCGACGGCTGTAAATAAGAATTCGGACTTGGAGTTTGACTCCTTACAACCTTGCTTCTATCCGGATGAAGATGATTTCTATTTCTGCGGCCCCGACTCTGCTCCACCTGGAGAGGACATCTGGAAAAAATTTGAGCTGCTGCCCACGCCTCCGCTCTCCCCGAGCAGGGCCGGGACCCCCGGGGATCCGGCTCCGCCGGGCTTGGGATTAGCGGACCCCTTGGAGTGGGCATCCGAGCTGCTTCTGCTTCCCGAAGAGGATCTTTGGGGGGCGTCGGACGGAGACCTGTTTGGGGGCGCTTTGGAGACTAACCTGAACTCGATAATCATACAAGACTGCATGTGGAGTGGCTTTTCGGCGCGGGAGAACCTGGAGCGGGCGGTGAGCGAGAAGCTGGGGAGAGCCGTGCCCGCGGCGGCCAGCTGCGGCCGGAGGAGCGCCGGGGACGGCAAGGCGGCGGAGCTGAGCGCGCCCGTCCCGGAGTGCGTGGATCCCGGCGCGGTCTTCCCCTTCCCCGTGACGGCGGCCCCGGCAGCCGCCAAGCGCGATGCCGACGACACCCCCAGCGACTCCGGTGAGCACGCCGAGCCGCGATAGGGGACTGTCCCATTGCCAGGTGGGCGTCCGAGCCCCTGCAAAGTGGGCGAACTTTGCCGGGCACGCATGGGACCCCGCGACGGGCTTCCGCGATGCACGCTTTTCTGCAGCTGCAGAATAGACAGATACTTTTTTTGTTATAATAAGACTAATAGACGGCGACATACTTTTAATTAATTACTCTTATTAGGGATATCGCTCTTCCCGCAGTTATCGGCTGTTTCTCTATCGATATCCTTGATCACATGAATGCACTTGAGCAGTCCAGCGTTGGTTTTGATGCACGATCACATGAGTACATAATAATAATAATAATAATAATAATAATAATAATAATTAGTGGGCGGGAGCCCGCCGCAGTGTCGCGCGTGCCGTCCGCGCGCGCCCCGTCCGGCAGATGGCAGTAACATATCTGCACGTGGCGCATTACATATGAGCGCAATGCCGCCGGACGCCCGTCACTCACACGCAGCGATCCGGGGGGGCGCCTGCATAAGGGACGGCTGCTTTGTGCCGCGGGGGCAGCAGCGGGACCGGCGCTTAGGATGCACGCCTGCTGGTGCACTTCCTCGCCGTGGCCCGTCACATAAAGACCCGGTGCTTTCCGGCCACATGCCGCCCCCCGATGCTCTGCCCCCCCGCTTTGTCCTGCGCGTCTTATTCCCCGCGGCTGGTCATTTGGGAGGAAGCAGCACGGGGGACGGGGCAGGGTGTCCGGGGGGGCGGCTGGGTGCGCTCCGTGCGCCGGGCTGCTTTATGGCCCCGGGCTGCTTGCGGGGAGCAAATGGCTGTCGGCGCGGCCCTTTGTGCGGCGGCCCGCTCCCCCGAAATGGGCGCCTGTCCCTTTAAAGTCTGCCGGCTCGGAAGGGGCGCCGCCTCCCGACAGCTGTGCCGGTGGCGCGGCTCCAGGGCGCCGGCTTACGGGGGGCCTCCGGGCGGCGGGCGTGCGGTCTGCGCCGGGCACCGTCCCCCCCTTAGGGGCCCTGTGTCCGGCAGAGGGAGAGGGGCGGCTGGCTGTGTGCGGTCGGAAGGACGGGCTCTGCCGGCAGGCAGGTGCGTCTGCTCGCCCCCCAAAACGCCCGGCGCCCTTTCACGTTATTTGGCAAAATGCATACAAGAATTGAGGCTGACATTGTAACAGCCCGGCACTCCCCCCCCTTTCAAAATACAGAAGAGGGGGCTTTGGAATCCATTGTATTTTCTAATGAATAAATATTTATTTTTAAGCAGACTGAATCAGTCGTACAGATATAAATGTTATATATGGTTTCCCCCTAACTGAAACCAGCCTTTCTTTAATTTGAAATGTGAAATGGCCACAAGGTAATCTAGAGTCTCCAGGGGTGTGTAATTCGGTCAAGTTGCATCAGGCTTTGCAGCGGCTGTGGGCTGCATAGATAACGGCGTTTTGACAATAAGTACTCCCCCAGGTAATGGCCTCGAGCAGCCATCACATGTTTCTGTGACCCCAGCAGGCATGTGGCTTATAACACGCATGACCCGTATTGTTTATGCTCCCTGAGAAAGCAAAACTAAAGCATGCAGGTCTCTTGGTTTCCCTCCAGATGATGATGATGACGATGATGATGACGACGACGACGATGACGACGACGACGAAGATGGGGAGGATGAGGAGGAGGAAGAGGAGGAGATTGACGTCGTCACGGTGGAGAAGAGGCGGTGCGGAGCCAGTAGGACCAAGGCGGGGCCTGGTGGCCAGGGCCGCCCCCCGCAGGAGCTGATCCTGAAGCGCGGCGCCCCCATCCACCAGCAGCACAACTACGCGGCCCCGTCGCCTTACACAGAGGAGGAGGACGCCCCCGTGCCGGCAAAGAAGGCCAAAGGCGAGCCCCCGCGGGCTGCCAAGGCCGGCGCCGCGGCGCCGCAGAAGCTGCGGAAGAGTGACAGCCCGCGGGGCTCCGACTCGGAGGACAGCGAGCGGCGCAGGAACCACAACATCCTAGAACGACAACGCCGTAATGACCTGCGGTCCTGCTTCTTGCTCTTGCGGGACCACGTGCCCGAGCTGGCCCGCAACGACAAGGCCGCCAAGGTGGTCATCCTGAAGAAGGCCGCCGAGTACCTGCGCGCCCTGGAAGCAGACGAGCGCCGGCTGCAGCTGGAGAAGGACCGGCTGCAGCTTCGAAGGCAGCAGCTCATCAGGAGGCTGGAGCAGACCAGGACTCGCTGAGCGCCGACCCAAGCCCCACCCCCAAGGACCCTCACTGCCATTTTTGCACATTTTTTGACATTACGAATGTTGGGTTAGAGTTCAGTCCAGTCACAAAAAAATACAAAACAGTGAAAAGGGGACTGGCCCCCTTTTTTATAAGCAACTTTTTTATTCAGGTTGAGCTTGACACAGGTCTTACTGTTTCATATCAGAGGTGGTGGGCCGAACAGTGAGAGTGTACCCACAATCCTCCACGTTGCCTTCACAACTTCACCACAAAGCCACAAAGGACAGCAATGCCATACACTTCGGTCACACTTGTGATGTTATCTTCATATTATCGGAGTTGTCCATTCCTTCAGTCTCACTGGTGCTCAAAAAGTGGATGTATTTAGGCGCACCTTGATATTATACATCCTAAACTTTTGTAAATACTATTTACACAGTCTGCCTTTTTGTATACATTTGTCCTGTTTTTATGTCAAAGATGCCAATACTAGACTGGAATTTTATATACCTGGAAAGTACTGTAATACCTCAATGTTTGAGGATCATAAGACTTGGTAATATAACAATATATTGTTTGTTGTTTTCTATGTACCATACTAATTCCTACACGCCTCTATACTTTAGTGTGATGCTGATACATACTAAATTTAATGCTTATATTTTCGTATGAAAATGAGTTCTGAGTAGATATTACTTTATCCCCTTGTTTTTTTACATTATATACAGTTACTTCCTTTTTCATCTTTGTTTTTATATGTGTTACTTCTGGGTGCATAGAACTGGGTAAACTGATCTTTTTTAAAAAATATGTACACTTAGTGCTGCAGCTTATAGCACTTTGAAATACCTCATGTTTAAAAAAATAAATAGACAATGAAAAGGAATGCGGTAGTGCGTCCTTCTGAGTCGTTACCGCCGGCTAACGAGGGCCCCCATTTACCGCCACAGCCACCCAAAACGGACTGGCGGCGTGCTGGCCTTTGTGTTTTGGGCCTGAAAGCTTTCATTGAAACCACTTTTCCCCGAATATTTTCAATACCTTTGGGGATGGGGGGGTGGTTTGTGTGTGGAGCAAGCTTTTTCCTTTCATGTTTACAAGTTTGATATTTTAGGAGATGTTTTTTTTTTTTTTTTTTTTAAACGTGACTCGAAATTTGATATTCTTTTGTTGGTGGGGGGGGGGGGGTCGTCACTCCAAGCGTGGGTAGGATTGTGTAATGAGCATGGAGGCTTACTGTGATTGACGGGATTGGGGGGGCGGGGGTTCGCTATGGCGGGCGCAACATGGGATCTCGAGCTTATCTCCTGCATTCCTCACCAAGCAGCATCCAACTAGGCGACCCTATTTACTCCATGTTGTTCTTTCTCGGTCTTCCTCGCAACATCCACAAGCACAGGAAATGCAGATTAGCACTTAATAAGGTCCCAGCGCTGACCCACGGTGGGGGAGAGCTTACTGAATGTCTTGTTAAAAAGCGATCGAATTATCAGTGCAGGATCCCACTGGTGATGCTTCAGAATGTCACACTTATTTAGCATTCCTGTCATTAAGCTTTATTTCTTGCGTAAGAGACACGACCCTTTTGAAAGTCACCCAGCTGATTTTAACTGGAGGCTCCACCTCTTGGGCCTGATGCAATGTTCATCTGGCTGTGAAAGCAGGTCACTCCTCAGCCAGTCCGTGTTACCCTAGTCCGTGTTAGCTCACTGCCTCCATTGAGCAGATGTGTGATAGCACCGCTCTGCATCTGTCCCCATACCGTCATAGAAGCCTAACTGCCAACTCCCACAATCCTCAGCAGTCACCTTCCAGTCAGAACACACAGTCTTAATTTTTAAGTGTCATTAAAAATTCACGCTCTTTTATTATTTCACAGTGGTAATTAATACTACCACCATCAGCATAATAATTATTTTAGTACATTTGACGCATTCACACATAGTTTATTAAAACTGAAGTGTTTTAGGTTAACACCTTGTTCAATAATTTCTTTCTAAAAAGTTTCTTGTTAAATAGTTCATGCTCTTTCATTTACTGGTGATTGTGACCTCCCAGTTTGTTACATGTCAGTAGCATGCTGGCCTTCTTTGTGTGTGTGAATTAGCAGCCTGTCCGGGGTGTCCCCTATTTCATACCATGCCCTTCCCAGGATGCAATGCGTGTTCACAAAGGACACAGTACCAGATACAGAATTGAATGGAGAGTTTATTAACCTTTCGGTGTTTATAGTTAGAGTTCTTAATTTCTTCGTCATTTTAGAGTGTTGAGAGCGTTAAAACGTTAATCGTATGCAGAAGTATGCCGTACGATTCCTATAGAAGGGCTTCTTAGCAGCAGCTGACCTGTAAGTGTCAGCTGCAGGTAAGGAGTCTGCAGTCTAACGCAGTGTAATGTTTCACGCCGGCTCTTGTCAGTGTCATCTTTCCTGCCCTCATTGTGAGACTGATTTATTCCTCTAGTTGCAAATGCAGAGCACAAAGGGCGAGTAAAAAGGCATTGCTGTGTTTGTTAGTAAAACTCTCCGTTACGATTGACCCCCTTGAGCAGATATAAAAGGTTACATGCGTGCCGGCTCGCGTCGCATTGTGCCGGCCGGGTCGCCATAGAAACCGAGGCAGCTGCAGAGCAGGAGAGATGGGCCGTTTTCTCTCAGTCCCTCCCCACGCGACCTGCAGCGAGTGACTGTGGTGTGGGCCGGACAGAGGGAAAGTATTTGCCAGTCCGTCCTGCCCTGTAAACACATGACTGGTGGGGATTTCAGAGGCAGTCACAGCTCCACGCCAGCCCAACCTGTTACTTGGAGCCAAGGGATGAAGGATGAGGCCCGCCTGGAGCCCCTTGTCCCAGCTCTGGGCGCAGACGGATCAGTTCTAGGCCATGTTGACAGTACCAGCAAAGGAAGACCCAACCATTAGCTGATGGCTCACATTGAGTAAACAATGGACCAAAACGGTTTCCTCCAGAAACCTTCCAGGGGCTTTCACTGTGTCTGTGACTGTATGTATGTGTGTGTGAGAGAGACAGTTAAGTTCTTTTCTGGAGAAATTGCAAAATATTACACAATGTGTCTTCTGATTAATTACGTGCCTGAAACACGCAGCATTTCGGGGCCTTCTCACCCTTTGCATTCTGGGAAGAGGACGGCAACTGACTTTCCATCTGAAACAGAAGCAAAAGAAGCCCACAATAGATGAGGGAAGCCTGGAAGTAATCCATGCATCTCGCCTCAAAAATCACTGGAGGATTCTGGGAAAAAAAAAGCCACTGTTAATCTTCAGAAAGAGGCTTCCACAGCAAACAGTCACATGTCACAACCAAGCTTGGAAGCAAACATGTCGATTTTTACAAAACATCTGCTTTGCACCTGTAAGCCGCGGCATGCAACAGGTTTGGTTGGCAGCCCTTGATCCCAAACTCAATCAACACTTCTGTGGTTTCCATTTAAGAATGTTCCAGAAGTTGCTCTACTGTTGCCTGTTATGGTGGGGCACCGTGGTGTTTCTCCAAGTCGATGTGGAGCTGATGGGCGAGAGGAAAAAAGATGCTGTAGAACTTCATCTGTCCAACTTCTGACCGCTTGTCTCAGGGTTGGCGCGGGGGACCCGGGGGGCTATCACTTTATTTCTGGAAGCATCCTCAGCTAACAGCTAAGTCAATTAAATGCACCATTTGCAGTGAGCTCGACAGAAAATGACAGCATAAAATGAAAGCTGACTTGTGTAACCCCATGGAAGATGATTAATAAATGCTAATGTATAGCATGTGCTGGTGATAGTAAACTATTGAGGCGCTCGTATGAAGGACATCAGTTTAGGGAGCATCTGGGATATCACCAATAATGAAATGGTAAACAAAATAAATTTAATTAATCCCTCACCTGCAGGAATGACACTAACAAGAACGCTAGGTAGTGGATGGATATGCATTTCCCAAAATGCTCAAATTGCTACTTAATTATTTTGTGCTAAGCATAGTGATGGCCATTTATGCAAATTAGCTGAAATGGATTTGTGATTAATGCTGCCGTTTGTTGTGTGGGCCCCCTGCAGTCAGAATGGTGTAAGAACGCCTGTGGGTTTACCTCATAGGAGCTGTACAGTTTTTATTTCTGTATCAGTATATAACATATATATATATATTTAAATGTACATTTCTTTTGTTTTTGTTTTTTTTTTAGAGAGAGAGAGAGAGACTTTGTTGTTTCATGACAGTGTATATGCACCACCGTTATCTTAGACAACCCAGAGTATGTGGGTATGAGACTGAAATATTACTTGCTAAACAGGATTTAGAATAACTGCAATATGAAGTCAGCCTGTATGAGCTGTGTCGGTGGGCTTCCAGCTTTGTTCAAGTCACCATTTCCTGCAGGGCAGTAGGCTTCCTGCCTGCCTGCTCCGAGAACGAAGTCTTCTGTCTTGTAGGTGTAAAACTGGGGAAAACAACACCCCCCCCCCCCCTTCCAGCCCCCCCAGCGCTGGTAGGTAGGTATGTGCGTGTGTGCGGTTTGTGTGTGACAGACCGCATTCGAAAAGAAAAACAAGCAGACACTTTGTATGCACCACTTGTGGCTACTTTCTACATTGCCGCTAATCCTGAAAATATGCATGATAATAATAAAAAAATAAAATAAACAGGGGATGCCAGCTCCCGGCTGTCCGCTGTATATTTGCCAGGACCTGCTATTCATGGCAGGGGCAGCCATCTGCTGTATGGTGTCGCAGGTGCTGTCTGGGGAGGGAGCTGCCCGCACTTCACAAAGCGTCATAATATGACACAAAGGGCCAATGTTCCACCATAATTGCTAAACACATAAAGAAGGGCCGGCCAGAGCTCTTGATCAAAGTTTTTACCGAAACGGGTGACATTTGCATACAGATGGCGATGTGGAGGTCGCTGGTTCGGCACGGGCCCCCACCCCTCTCCTCGCCCCCCTCTTTGGGAGGCGGAGACAAGGTCTGGCGGGAAGGCAGTGCGGGGCACAGCGCGGGGGGCACAGCGCGGGGCACAGCGCGCCTGGCCAGCGCACGCCGTCCGCACGAGGCCGCCGTCAATGCAGCGCACTGTGGCCACAGAAACACGCACGCCCAGAGAAGAAGCCCCCCCCCCCCCGACGTACAGACAAGTGTAAGCATCTCTACACACACACACACACACACACACGCTCGCTTTTATTGGGGCATTGTGGGGTGTGTACTATCCAAACTGGCTGAAATGCTTGTTAAGGGATGGTGACTGAAAGGATGACCTTGGCTTTGGCAGGAATGGAAGACTGAAGTCAAATAGATGTACAAATGCAGGGAGGGGAATGGGAGGGGGGGGCAGACAGGGTGCCAATAATCATCTCCCTGCGAAATAGTCCACCCTCTAATTAGAAAAGGCACTGTTCTGATTCAGCCAGCACCAAATCTGCATGTACTTCTGTGATGTCTTAACCAGACCAGCTGGGTATTATGATGGGTGAGAATGAGAGCATCCCGGCACGAGTGTAAGATCCCTACCACCAAACTGTAAAAGTGACGTATGTTTTAATTGCTGGCCGCGTAGCACGCGGGTCAGAAGCGCCACTGACGCGGAAGTTCCCCGGAAGGAGCCCTCCGCTCTTCCGCGCGCCTGCCACATCTGCAGGCGAAAGCAAACCGCGGCGATTCCCAAACGTATCGAGGCAATAAGACCGGATTGGAAATTCAATTTAGGCTTGTAATTGCTTTCAACAGTTTGTCTCTCAAAGGTTGTAGAAACAATATTCCAAATTAATGCGAGCGGCAATTTTAATGACATTTAACAAATTAAAGCGTGATTTTGCCACCAGTTTCTTTGCAAGTCAAATGAGTTCACTGGCTTTTCATTATTTATTTGACTGTTTTTCTCCCTGGGAAGAGCATACATTTCAAATTAATATTTATTGATAGTAAACGAGAGATTATATTAGTGGTTGTACCACAGTGCATCTATTAGTGGTGCGCTAATCAAAGGGTGACAAGGAACATTAAGCACACAACCACTCCACAATGTTTGCAGTCTGTTAATTAATTATTTCCTTAAAATGCTGACGGAATCTGCAGGGGGAGGGCAGAAGGACCGAGACGTCACTTCGCATTGCAGTCAGATGACATCATCTGTGACATCATCCAGCAGCGACTGTCAGCTTTCCGCCCACATGCATCTGTTGCTGCACATTACGTCAGTGAGGATGATGATGATCTTGATGATCTTGAGGTGGGAGGTAAATAAATACATTAATGATGGTTCTGGATCACTGGGTGTGCCGCATGCTTGGAGCCAATCCCGTCATCTCGGTGACTCCATCCTGGGCGACGTGAGTTCATTAGCACGCCGCGGGTGACGATGACCAACCCAACGACCCCAAACTAGACTCACAAAGCGAAAGGGAAGCGTGCTGGACCTGCTCTGTGTGCGCCTATCAGCTTAATAGTGTTTATTGACTCCACCTGCTTGCGTTTAGCCACAAACGAAGAGGATTGGGGAGGGAATAGATCAGAAAGGGGCCCTAAGTTGTGTGGTGGGTGAAGATTGACGTGCCTTTCTACATGCGATATTATTCCCATCCATTTTGCAGACGCTTATCCCATTCAGAGTCGTGGGGATAATTATTTAAAACAACACAATTTGAATAATATTTTGTTAGGAAAGAATCTCGCTGAAAACGAGAAGTGCATGTGTTTTTGTCCTAGTGGGAATTATCTCGGGATTTCAGCGTCTAATTATTTCATTCCCTGTCTAACTCCCCGAAACACCTGAAACCCGAAGACTGTCCCTCTCAGACTTTGAAACTGAGGAGAGGCGGCTCATCAAGAAGGCCAGAACCTCAGGCCCAGGGGCGACGGCCAAACGCCGGCAGGGGAGCACATTTACGCACAATACCACTAAGCCTGTCCTCCACGTTTCTGTTAATTACTAGTAAACTGAGCAGTGGGACCCTGTCTTTTGTTTGTGCTGTGTTATTAAAGAACAAGAGTTCTTATGTTTCACTTTTTGTTAGCATTTTTGCGAGTGACTCACGTTAGTAGAGGTACAAGGTTCTCAATAATGTAAAATGTGAGGAATACTGTGTTCAATCAGGGTAATAATAGGGTAAACACCAAGAATTTTATGCTCAATAAAACGTAAATGGATAGATGGATGAATGCATGGCTGGTGGATGGAAGGGTGATTTCTTAATATCTGATACATTTAAAAACAATTATATCCTTATATCCAAATTATTATATACTTATTAATCTTCTATCACACTGTCTCTTTGACCTGAGATGAAATAGGCGAGAATGTTTTTGATTATCGTCATTTAAAGTAAACGGCCTGTTTACAAATGATCTTTAATAAGGCTGCACTGCAGCAGAACACATGCCTAAGGGAACAATAAAATATGCATAATTAAATAAAACAATTAAAGTGTTTTTATAGCCCTGGGAATTTGCTGAAGCATGCAGTATGAATGCAGTATGTGTGTTTTTCTTTGTTAATGTTTATAATACTGCGGATAAAATAGTGAGACCTGACTCAGCAGAATACAACACCTGAATTTATGGTTGCTATGGACTGAAGTCATGCATTTGAAACTCAGAAGCTTTTCCAAGAACAGTACACTGAGCTCTGGCGGCAGAACTGGATCCCTGTTACTCACTTTACTCCAGAACTGACTCAGTAGGACTGTCCTCAGTGCAGCGAGTGACCTGAAAGCCATGTGACCTGAAAGCCATGTGACCTGAAAGCCATGTGACCAGAAAGCTGCCAGTACAACTCCCAGGAGAGGAGCCCACGAGATCCCGCAGTGTACGTGGTTAAATATCACTGTGTGGGTGAAATCAGGTCACCAGCATCTCCGTTCACTTCTGCTGCGTCTGATTACCAGGCATATCCCTCTGGTCTCTGCTTCTTTGCAGTGTCCGCGGCCCTGACGTCTCCCACCCTCCAGAACCCAACCGCCTCTTTGTTGTCTCACGCCTCCTGTTTTGTGTCCCTTCCTCCTCACTGTTTTTTTTCTTCTTTTTAACCCCCTGTTTTCCATCCCTCTGTCACGTCATTCGGCTTTAGTCTTACACTGTGTGGGCTGCTTTGGACAAGCTGGAGAATTCTGGACGATTAAAAAATAATTACTTTGAGAGTAATAAAAACTTGTTTGGCACTTGTTTGGCTCTTACCGGGAGCAGATCGAGTAAATAATACCAAAAAAGGCTCCATTTCAGAACATCAGTATGGACCAAATCAGTCCCAAACCCTCCCACCCTCCTAAACATGCACTCCCATAGTACTGGCAGTGACAAGTTCCCACTGTCCATACCCAAATATCCGCCTCTGAATCAGGACTCGGAATGCATTTCAACAAGGGGCAGCTAATTAACAAATTATGACAACTGATGAATTTAAACTGGGTCTTGCTTCAAGCTTAATGTTCAGATGAATTTAAAAGCAGCGTCTAGTCACTTCTAGCTACTGTGTAGCTGTTCAGTGAAAGAGACTCTTAAAATCAGTCGCTATTTTAAACTCACGAACAAACAAGTTTAAGGTGCAGACAAAAATCCTATGACAGTTTGTCCTTCTGTTTTTCATACTTCTGAGAGGAGTAGAAGCCACGGAACAAGCACGGCTCAGCTGATGGCCACAAAGGTAGGGTCTAGCTGGCCGTCATCACCATGGCATCGCTGCGGAGGAATGCGGTGGGGGGGGGAGGGATACTGATTGGCACATTTATTCAAGCCTGTTTGGGGCCAAAGGGTGTCACTTAACTTGTCCTATGATTTGCTAGTCCATATTTAATTGGGGCAATGCATTTTTCACAGCTGTAAGAAACAGAACAGTTTCACTCTACTTTCATCTTAAAAAAAAAACAAGTAAGACTGACCCCCCACCAAAAAGAAAAACTCCTGTAAGTGTTTTTGTGACCTTCTCACCTTCTCGGCCCTTCACTTTTCCACCCTGGAGAGCTGCGAGTTTGTTTTGATCATGTGACTTTTTTTTTTCCTCTCTTTTTTGTGTTTGATGAGCGATGCATGACAATGAAAATACCTAGCCCCCCCCCCCCCCACTAAAGAACATTCATCACCGCTCCATTCACAGCTCGTAAAAAGAAGTTGGAGCACAGCGGGGACCCCAATGGATACGTGGTCGCCATGTCCATCTTCATGCTTTTAAGGTCTGAGAATGTGAGAATCTGTTTTGGGGCATGAGAACAGCTTATACAGAAAAAAGCGTAAATCATATACTTATATATAACTTTATATGTATATTTATATACACACATACATACAGTACTGTGCATAAGTCTTGGGCCATCAAGGAAAATGTTTAATGCTATTTATCTGGGAAAATATATATTTGTTCAGACAAAAGAATGACAATTTCGCATATACAAATTAAAAGTAACACAATATCACAATAAGAACTAATAAGAGTTCCACCACCAACTCACTTAATTCATTCATTGAATTAGTTTACAAAAGTATATAATTTACACTTTTTCTGTATGCAAATATACTGTATGGTGTATATGTAAATGAGTTCAACTGCATGAAAAGCCTATTGGAAACTGGAAAAGGTAAATATAAGATAATAACTTAGGCAATTAGTATTACACAACATTGATTTGTATTTTTGTGGTGCACTTGTACACGCCACTTGTGCACGATAAGTATGACGGTCACCGTGGATCACTCATCTAAGACCCAAGCCGCCACTCCCGGAGAAGGTGTGCTTTATCAAACCAATTAAGACATTTGAGAAGAGTGTAAACATCAGCTTGGAATATTGTAGCAATACAATAAACCTTTTGAATGGCTCAGACCACGTGTTTGCAATGAGCGCCCCTTAGGAAAACAGGGACGCGCTCAGAAACAACAGGGGCTTTGTTTACGCCCCCATTTGCTCCTGCTGCGTCAGCTCCTGGCAGCCCCGGCTACATTTTGACTTCAGCCATGAATTTCAGGACTCGATAGGGCCATTATTTCAAGGCACGTGTTCGGCGGCCTTTCGAATTCCGACAGTCATTCAATTACTGTACAATTATCCAGCGAACTGGCTTATCAGGCGTGCGGCCGCAATGTTTACGCCTGTTGACACTGACTGCAGATCCCAATACACACATTAAACAATGCTAATTAATGCTAAATGCTATGAACTCATCAATTTACACTCATGATTATTACAGTAGAGTGATTAACAGACTTTGGTCAGTTATTGCCATCCATCCATCCATCCATCCATCCATCTGCTTATTTCCTTTCACAATTGAGTCAGAGGCCTGGTTCCCTTCCCAATCTTCCTCTGCTCCGTGTTCAGATTGTGCTTAACGTTCTGGGCCTGGGCATGCATTTGTTATCACTGTGCCATTACACAGATCACTGGAGGCCATTATTAATGTCTTTATCTTATGTAGCTTATGTGGAGTCATTTTGGTCACACGGTCCTCTTAAGGATTTTTTTTTCAATTTACAGTGATATACATTTAATTGTGTTGCCAATATAAGAAAGTAGTCCCGTATTTTACCAAATATCTGTTTTTTTGTGTGTTGCATCCAGTTGTAGCTGGATACTCCCCTCAAGCCAAATTTCCAGCAAATGCTGCATGCCCACTGTAGGCCAATGTTTGTTAAATGCTTTATGCCCCCCAATCAGTTCCTTCTGGGTCCGGTCTGGCATGTTTAGTGATCACACATAATTTGTACCACGTTTGAGTCCAACTGAACCTTGCCCAGGCCACCTCTGCAAGCCGGCCAGAGCGCGGATCAGCATACTGCATCAGGGCACAGCGTGGCGCGGTCACATTAGTCAAACCAACTAGACTTTGAGGGTCAAACGTGCTTGGGCATGGTGCGGATTGATTAGTGTGACCCCTCGTCAGGGTCAGGGCAGAGTCTACCCAAGGCAGCATAGGACACAAGGCTAGGGCACAGCCTAGACAGGATGCCAGGATTGGAGGGTACATAGGTGGTCACTAAAGGCAATTTAGACACACCATTCAGCCTGACTTTATGTCTTTAGACTGTAGAATGAGGAAGCCCCATAGAGCCCATGGAGAGTAACTGCACACATACAGTGTAGAGGTGAGATTTCAACTTCCAGCCCTAGCCTGTGCAAGCTGACTGTGGGCATTATGTTTCAAGCACTGTGGTACAGTTTCATTGCAGTTTGGTATATTCTATAATCTTTCAAATGGTTATAAAGCTTTATAAAAATACTCCCTGAAATTAAGGAATCTATTGTAATGGGTGAGCATAAATCACGAAATACTTACAAACATAGACCGTTATACCTTTTCAGCTGAGTGTATTGATTGGGCAGTTCAGCTGCAAAAATATGCCCCGGCTCTAAATATGACCAAAACCCGAGTGCGAAATGACGGTGTAAATGTGACACACGCTCCTTGTAATTTGACGTCAGGCGTCTGTGATATCCGAGCAAATGACAGAGTAGTGAAAGAAAATAAAGCCTTTAACCTTGGCAGATTTTTAATTCTGCTATTTTTTACCCAGCGGGAGAGGGGGGGGTGGAGCATCGGGTACATATATGTTTAGTAACTGGGACAAACCGAGCACATTATTTAAGAGAGTAGGTGGGACATTACATAGCAGGTAGAGAGTTCATATAATTTCCCAACATTTCACTAATATTGCATAAATCTCTTATAAATTGTATCTCCCCTTCCTACTTCAATAAATGTACTATTTGCCGATTAATAAATTCTCTTTTAAATTTTATTTTCTTGAAATCCCTGGCCAATCCCTTACCATTCTCAAAAGGCAGGGGTTCAGGGCATGAGGGCGAAATGGGAGGCGTGACACAGCCGCCTGTGAGGGGAAGACTAAGGGCACCTTTCCACAACTTCAGGAAAGTACCAAAAGTACGGTGTACTGACTTCAAAAAATGGCTATAGTACATTGTAGTGCTGAGCAATGGTCGATGAAATGCACATGAAATTCTCACATCATAAGGACCGTGAGTCTGCTGAGCTGAGATCAGGCTGTTTCACACCTTCATACTGTCAGGACATTATAGCATGGGGCGGTTTAAGTTTCCCTTAACTGAGTTTCCCTAAACTTTTCCCAACTTTTAACTATTTTTCAATACGGCTGCTATTGTAATGTGTTTCAGAGGCAAGCTATTCGAATATCTCATCAACATTGAACATGTTTGCAAGTCCCAACCCAAAGTAACAAACTACCAAAAAAAAACCCCAATAGGTTTGGTACTTTAGGTACTGGACCTTTTGGTACTGATACCCATCAGGAAGTCAGTGGAAAAGGGAAAGTACCGATAGTACAGTACCAAAAGTACAGTACCTGGTGTGATGGAAAAGCGCCCACAGATAGGCCGACAGCCCAAGCAACAAAGTGTTTCCAGAATGACTGGATTTATGTGCAGTCTTGTCTATAAAAGATAGATGTATTCACTGCTCAGTAAACAGCTTTAGTGACTCAGTGAACAGTTAAGGGTATTAATGGTCCGGGAGCAGTGAGACGTGCTTTAAACTTCTCATTTAAGGAAAACCTCGGAAAACCACAGAAAAAAAGGTGCCATTAAGTTTGGTACATCTGTCTGATAGTAAACCTCTTTAAAGAGCAATTAGCCCTCTGCTATCTCCTGTGAGGGTGCGGACCCAGAGACGGAAGGAGGAAGTGGAGCGCGAGTGGAGGCCAGTCCAGTACCGTGCTGGCCCATCAGCCCAGCAGGTGCTGGGGGATCGTGTGTAAAGGTGGTGGTAGAGCAAGGTATGTGGCTCATAATTATTCCAGCAGAATGTCCAGCTGTTGAAATTTGAAAGAGGAAAACATGTACGCTGCTTTGGGTAAACCTGCCTGCTACGCTTTCTGACATCCCAGGCCCTTTCTCAAGTGTTCCCGGGGTTGCTATACTCTGGCCAGGGGTATGTCAGTGGTATGTCCTTGGGTTTTAACAGGCGGCATTACATAGTGCAATAATATCACAGGTATAAGATATGTAAGATTTTTAACAGAATTTCCTCTCATTGCAGACGTATTTTTCCCAGAGTGGACAGGATTAGAGTTAGAAACCTTTAAAGGTACAAGAGCCGGACCCCTCCTTACATCTAAAGCTGCCGTCCCTACCTCTAAGATATCACTTCTAACATTCGAAAAGGTCAAAACAATAAAAACACAGCCCGTCAATAGGGCCCTGCCGCTTTGTGCAAACCGATACCTTCAGTGCTCTCACTCTTGAAAAGGCTGATGTCACAAAAGATTGTTTTCCAGGGCAAAGATTCAGCGTGTAAATTACTGTAGATTCAATTTTTTTTTTTTCAGAGACATAAAAGACGTTGCCAGCCCTGCTTCACCTGCCCCGTGTAACACAATCACTTGGAGGGTTTTTCAGAGAGAAGGCCTTCCTTTTCTGTGGTCTCCATAAACTTGAGATCATCTTATCCCACACTGCCCCCAGCCTGCCCATTATCTTCATAATTACACAGCAATGGGTTTAAGATTAGTATCAAGCTCCCGTTTTTGGAATATTGGCGTTCGGAATACAGGAGGACCATAATCCCATCCACCATGCAGAGCTATGTTCTAGGACGCTAATAGTATAGCAGAGGGCCTCTGTTAGGCTAACCTCTGTGGATGAGGTGTGTGTGTGTGTGTGGGGGGGGGGATTGTTTTTGCACGGTTTGAAAGACTCACAGGTGCACCAGTGTTAGTAATTGCTCACCTGCTTTTAATTAGCTTCCAGGTAAGGTGAGAGGAAGCCGTTAGTCTGTTTGATGAGGTGCAATTTAATAGTGTATTTGTTGTATGTCGCCAAAATAGTGCAGGATATAGATTACATACTGATACTAAATACTTATCTTGCACTTGGTCAAATTGCCCAGCAAAATAAAAAAAAATCAATTAATATTTACAATGGTGCCATTAATTTTTAATTTTAAAATGTAATTGTATAGTAAACATAGAGACTCTGCTTAGTTTGGTCTTAAAGTATTCCTCCTAGTTATATTCGTGACAAAATAAAATATTTTAAGATCATTCTGTCGTACAAGCACGTTTAATTTAGATGACAATGACAAAATAAATCAAATTTCCCCTGAGTGTTAATTAGCAGTTTTTGCAGTGTTTAATGATCTTAATCTAGGGTGAATGAAAGTATTTGTCATAGTATGAAACAGCATATACTAACTTAAAGACTGTACTTTTCTAGCACTTTATTCATGTTGCATTTTTTTTTACATCAGTTTATAAATAAAACAAAACGTGAAAATCCCATTTCCCTGTAGAGTGCACCTGAGACTGTATTATCTGTGTTACTAATCAGATGTCTCTCTGCCTGTGCTTTGGTTATGATGCTGTGCCGCCCTGATCCGGCACGACAGCATGCCGTGCGTGAGGTGGGTCCGCTCGCGTCGGAAGCCCAGAAAGCCCCCCGGCCCGGCTGCAGATCGCGATGGCACTCCTGATACCGGCCTTTGTTTGCAGATCGGGGCTTTTGTGCACAGGCCAGTATGTGCTGAGTAAGGACACAGAATCAGCCCTTGTTGAGCCCGGCTTCTGAGGGGGGTGGGGGGTGTTCGGGGGGCGTGTTCAACTCGCGCTGTTTAGGAATTTCCTGTTCGATAGCTTTGGATGGGACCCCAATGACTCTCAGTGCATTCCTATGGAACTAGGCACTATGACAGTCACCTAGCTGCTGGATCATTCATCTTACATTTCATTTATGTTGCTTTTATTTTATATGTATAATTTATCTTCTGTTTTAGTCATTTCGTCTATGATGCCCTTGTCTTTGTGTCGTGCTACCTAATTCTGTTGGATATTATGTTACTGGCTGGATAGTGTGTATGAGAATTCCTATGGACTGATGTGCAAAGACCGCAGTGTCACAGGGGAGGTGTTTAAATGATTTGTCGGGTAGTTGCGAAAAAATGTGTATCAGCTTGTGCATCTAGTAGCGAGTGGGCCAACTGCACTGAAAAAGGACTGCTGATTGCCACATTCATGGGATGTGATGGAGAGAAAATATGCACAGATAAGGAGAATCGGATTATTAGTGGTAGTAGGTGTTGTCTTGCATTACTTCTCGCTCGATTTTTTGCAGAATTAAAGCTGTTTCTTTTTCAGACAAATCCCGCAGCATTTTGAATGACATGCCAGCCATTTGCACGGCTAAAATAAAATTAAATAATCAAAGCGTTCATTACAGGATGTCGTAAGCAATTACATGAAGGATTAACTTTGCAAGCCAATTTAAGACAAATGAATGCTCGTCAGCTACAAGTTTACATTTTGTTTAATTTTATTTAAATCACATAATTGTATCCCCCCTCCTCACCACCACCACCTTCCTGGTGTACTGGGCACATTTTGAATTCAAATCGTTCGAGGTACCTATGCAACGACCCGGTTAAATCAATTGGGAAAGTGGGGCATATTGTGGAAGTCATGTGTTAGCAGTTTAAATATATAACATCAATTATAGGCAGCTGTTGCTGTTGTACCATAATGGAGTGGATTGAATTTATTGCCCGCTCTGCTGTGTGGCTCGTTTGATGTGCAGGTAATTAGGAAGTGAATGATTTCCTGTGGACGCTGAACGGCAACTCCTAGATTAAAGCTGGGGAGAGTAGCACACAGCCGATAGCCTGTGTCTACCTATTAAATGCTTGCGGTTTTTTCTCTTCTTTTCCATTCACATGTAAATGGGGGCATGAAAGACACTTGTAATTTGGGGTCAATAAAGGCGGGGTCTTTGAAGAACCACTCTGTGGAGCTTATTCAGTGGCCAGCGTTTATTAGGGCCCCAGCGGTGCTTGGGCGTCCGGGGAAAGTGGCTCGCGTCCGGGGCACACCGAGGCCCCGGTGCTGGAGCTCCCGGCCAGAACAGGCCCCGGCGGATACCCTGCTTGCACAGGGCCACGGGAGGCCCCGAACTCTTCTCACAGTGACACAGGACAGCGACATGGGAATCCGAGATGGATTCGAGAGGCCCCCACCCCCCTACCGACCCTGTACTTGACAGCTCAGGAATTCTCATGCGTGTCCACGCTTAATTCAGACATGATGCGTTCCAAAGAAACTGTGATTTATCTGTGTGTTTAATGAGGTTGGACACGCTGCGCTAGGACAACAAAACACACAAATCACGCTTTAATGAAAAGATAATATACTGAAAATGTGTGGTGAGAGGGGTGGCGATTTTACAACCAGACCTGAATATAAGGCAACTCTGCTTCTGAGATCCTCAGCACCCACTAATATAAATGCAAATCACTTCTGGTACAAATTTTCCGGGCGAGTAATAAGATTAAACAAATGGGCCAATGGTAGGTTACCAGCCAATTTAGTTTATATGTTTTTCATAATATTTAGTTACATTATACGTTATGGATGCATATTAAATAGAAGGCATGGTCTATTGTCTTCCCTGCTACTAATCTCTTTAAAGTAAATAGGTAATGTATTGTAATGTTATGTAATTGTAATTGTAATGTTATGTAATTGTAATTGTAATGTTATGTAATTGTAATTGTAATGACACTCGGTTTACTCACCCATAGGTTTCCATTAGTTTTGCTGTGCTGTTTTTCTCAACCCTGACCCTAATGCCAGAAGCCACGACCCCATTATTAGCTGTGGGGGGGCTTGGGGGGGGGGGGGGGCGCATTGTTTTTTTAATTTTTCCGGCTCCGGGGGTCCCGTGTGAAGGCTGTAG
>JAODKM010000101.1:244980-258251 GCA_026780845.1 Petrocephalus sullivani | reverse complement strand
TGCTATTCTGATGCTTTTGGCCTGGAGGGGGGGGCAGGGGGGGGGCGTGGGGGTGGGATGTATGGGGGGAAGAGGGGAGCGTTGATGGGCAGGAGGGTGGAACAAACAGCCTCAAAATGGCGAATGTGAGTTTAGTCTCAGGCCAGCCCTGGAGAAAATATATATAAATGCCAGAAAAAGTATGACCCCCCCCCTCCCAGCTCCCTGCCCAAGTTTTAAGCGATACCCATATGGAGCTGTGGACAGGCAGCTCTTAGAACTTTGGGGAAGTGGCAGGAATGCGATTTAACCCCCAACGAAATCCGGCTTGGTGTCTCCATCAAACGCTACCTGTTTGTTAACTTGGATTTTCTGTCCACCGTTGTTAAATTTAACACACGGGATTAACTTTGTGGGGGGGCATGATGGCTAAGGGGGGCAGTGTTCCTGATGGCTAAGGGGGGCAGTGCTCCTGATGGCTAAGGGGGGCAGTGCTCCTGATGGCTAAGGGGGGCAGTGTTCCTGATGGCTAGGGGGGGCAGTGCGGGTGCCACCAGCAGCTTGGTGTGTGGGCAGGTTTGCAGGTCCCCACTCAGTCTACCTGTTTTTTCCTCTCACAATCTAAAAATTGTGGGAACTGGTGTCTGTGAATTTCCCATAGTGTGTGTGTGTGCGAGCAGGCACATGTACCCAGTGATGGACTGGCATCCTTTCCATGGTGTTCCCCGCCTCATGCCTCATGGGAAAGCTACAGGCTGCCGGCAACTCTGTATTGGATAACAACGAGTGGTTGCAGAAGATGGGGGGATGCATGTATGGATGGTTGGTTGAATGGATGGATAATTAAACTAGGGTCTTCCTGATGGTGTAGCAGTAAATCCAGGAGGCATAATTAGAGTGGCTTAGGCAGCCCCCTATATCAGCCGCCTGTGTTCTGAATGGCTTTTATAGGAGTCTGTTAAAGGCAGGAGGCTTACAATGGGTTTAAGGGGGCAGACACAGCTTTTTCACAGCTCACTGACTGTGCCTCAGCTCCGCACAAGAAGTTCATTAGACTCATTAGGTGCCTGAGCGTGCCAAGTGACAAGGCTATGCTGAACCCCCCCCCCCCCACACACACCACCGCACCCCGCCTCACCACACCCCCAGAGCCCCCAAGCCAAGAGCTGAAGCTAATCCGCTCTGCCCCCGGCACAGGACGGCGATTTAATCATGCCTTGTGCCAGCGGCGGCACCCCACGAAAGGTCCCCTTTGCTAAAGCATTACCAGGGCACCGGGGACTTAAAGGAGGTCTATGCTCTGGGCCCCACCAGCATGCAGGAGAACGGACCACTGAGCTGGTCTTCTGTGCAAGGTACTGGGCCAACAGGCAAAGCGCAGGTTAACGACCAGGCCATGAGTTCAATTTTAAGAAGGACCACTGTACTTGTACGCTTGAATGGGGAACCTAACCAGTTATTACCAGTTTGGGCCAAAACTGTAAAAATTTGCTTTGCAAAAAAGTGCCATGTAAGCAAAGAAAGCACTGGACCAATAACGTCGACTGACACCAGGGCCGTCTGGGCTATGTTTAACCGTTAACGTGGTTATGGTCGTTGCAATAGAGTTTAAGTACCTATTAGATGTTAAACAACATAATGAATGTCTAACAAGCCGGGATGAATTCCTCTTTGAGCGACGCCGACGCCCCCCTGCACTCAGTCACCCCCCGAATAGCCTTGCCCTTCCCTGGCTGAGCACACACAGCGAGCAGAACAAAGCCGTCGATAAGGACGAATCCAAGATGTCCGCGACTTGAAAGGACGCTGGCGATAACGGCGGGTGGGAGTTTAGCTACGAGATAAGAGCCAGTCGTTTGAGGTGCGGATGTGTCACGCAGCAAAGCCGCTGACCGGAGGCGCTGTGTCGGGGGCCGGCTGTCGCCTGGGGCCCACTGCCATCACTCCTCGGAGCTTTGACAGGCCTTGCGCAAACCGGACCTTTATGGCCGGCGCGCGAGACGAAATGGGGAGAAATGGTGAAACTATTGGCAGGGAATACTGGAGGGGGAATTTGGCCGAGGGGTGAGAGAGATGAGCCACAAGAAGGAAACCTCAGCCACCAGTGCTGAAATGAGATGGACGTTGCAAAACATTATCACTGGGGGGACCAGCCATCTTACGCTACTGCCATGACGCCTCATTTTCCCTCCATTTCACGGACCTCGCAAGTCATGCATCTTTCTGTCACAAGTCATCGGAGCATTGACGACAAACACGCATCCATGTACAAAGTGGCCCCACCTTTTCCTTTAGCGGCCAATCTGAATAACTGCACAGACAACTGCAGTTCATCAAACTGTGAAGTAACTCAGCGGATGGCAGGTTTGGCCGATCCTGGCCGGTATTTCCACGCAGAAGCTGGAGATACAGACCGGCCAAACCCCAAAACTGGATTAATGGTGAGCAGGTGAAGTTCGGACAAGGAAGCGAGGGCAGCGATATTTCAGAGGCCTCCGGGGGGCTGCCCTCGAGCCGCTTCTCCGACTGCTGGACAAACACCTCAGTCCAACTGAAAACACATTACAATGGGACAAAGATGCGTCCCGCCGGCATGTCTGTGAGACAGTTACCTGAAACACACAAAATGGACAATATGGGGGAGGAAATCGATTTGCCGTGCAGAACAACATGTGAAACAAAATGAATTAAAAGTAATTAAAAGCACATAATTGTAAGTGCAAATTGTAATTTTGGGCAGAGATAGAATTGCTTTAATTTAAAAATGAATTATTTTAGGTTAGTATAGGTTGAAAGAATTTATCTGACCAATCAGTAAAAATAAATTCTTGTTCAAGATCTTTATTTACATAAAACAAAACAAAACCCACAGGATTTGTTTATGCGTCCATTTGGTTAAGTGTCTATGAAATTGTCTTGCCTCCAGGCTGGAATGAATGTGAGCTTTTTAAAGATGCCATTGTGTGAGATATTTTAGTTATTTTATTACTGGGAATATCCGGGGGCGACAGGATTCAATTGTTCTGTAACCACTGGTGTCCGATTCAGGCCAAACCCCCCACCACCAAAATACTTAATTTCATAATATACTTAAAATGAAGATTTTCAAAGACATACAGGTGCCCAGTTGGTAGCAGGATGTTGTCTTCAGTAAGTGGTTAAAAATGCATAAAACACTGAAAGTTGCGTATGAACAAATTGCATTGCTTCTCTGTACTCCTGAGCACAGGTTGCAACAGCGCATGTGCATTAGCAACTGCTGCAGCTGCACTTTGCCTGCATCGCAGCTGAAAGCCTCCACACCGAGCTAGGCTTTGGGAGAGGCGAGCCCTGCGCAGACCGTCGCAGTCAGCACAATTCGGCCCCATTTCTGCGCACCACGCCATCCTTGTCCTGATGCAGCCAAACAAAAATAATCTAAAAATAAACATGCTGAGCCTATACTTTCATAGCTGCCCTATTCATGCACAGGGGGCTACATTCAACCTACAGAGGGTCTCTATGCAGGATTTTGCCACAAAGGCACAAACAGGCAGTAACAGACAGGCAGACGGATACTTTATTGACCCTGAGGTACACAGTAGCTTACACATACAAAATGACCACAATGCAAAAGAATAACAATGATAATAAAAACTATATAGAATAATAACACTAACAAAATCAACAATAATAACAATGCTTAAGGATAATAATAATAAGTAAAATAGTATACTAATCACTAAAGAGTCATTGTGCTTCGGTATTTGCCAGTGGAGGTCATGGTAGTGCAAGTGCAACAGTTGTGCAAGAAAGATAATCTACTGCGTACTATAAATACTATAACACTATAAAACTAGAATCTGTAGATAAATATACACTATATGGACAAAAGTATTGGAGCACACCTCGTAATCACTGAATCCAGGTGTTTCACTCAGACCCAGTGCCACAGGGGTATAAAATCACACAGCTAGCCATGCAGTCAGGTTTACAAACATTTGTGAAAGGATGGCGCATTCTGAGCTCCGGAAAGTCAAGCGTGGCCATAGGATGCTACCTTGACAATACATCAGTCTGCAAAATCTCATCCCTGCTAGATATTCTAAGGTCAACTGTAAGTGGTATCATTTCAGAGTAGACGCATTTTGAAACAACAGAAACTCACAAAAACTGTGCACAGGAAGCTTCATGGAAAGGGGCTTCCATGGCTGAGCAGCTGCATGCAAGCTTCACATCACCAACCCCAATGCCAAGTGTTGGATGGAGTTGTGTAACGCACATCGCCACTGGACCCTAGAGCAGTGGAAACGTGTTCTGTGGAGTGCCAAATCACACTTCTCTGTCTACCAGCCTGATGGACGAGTCTTACAGCTTAGAAAAGGTGACCCAGGACCAGAGGTCCCTCGATTCCAGTAATACTGGATGGAAGGTAGTCCTCTTTTTTCCATTATCGTGCCAAGCAAGATCAAAGCAGAACTAGGCTGGATTTTTTTCCCGTTACAATAAAACTGGTAACTTGGCTGTCTATAAGATGATGGAGGTAAAAAAAAAATGAATTAAAAGGCTTGACTAGTTAAAATTCACCATATTTTGTAAGACTACCTGATCTCATGGCACAGCATCCAAACGCCACCCAACGAAAACAAAACAAAACTTAACTTAAACTAAACTTAACCATACCAGTATGTGAAAATGTACATGGTGACGTTTTGTCTGATTTTTATTAGCCTAAAAAAGCTTCTAAACAGGATCGTGTAAAACATGCAAAGAAACATACATTCTTCAACGGCACGATGACACAGTGTTTAATCAATCACGGGTCGACACAGAATCGAGGTGACCCGGCCGAAGGCAGCGTGTAGTCCCTAAGAGTCCAAGAATGGAACGGGGCCAAATCCATCTTCGTTTGTCACGGCTTGTCACGCGAAAAAATGGCGATAAAGACAGACCTTCACGGTACATTCTGGCACGGCTGGGCAATGGGAAAATTACAATGGGGCCAAGGATCTCCCCACCACAGTACCTGCCACCCAAGTAGACGTGTCACCCTTTGAAAAAGCACATCACACCCAACCATACAGCGACCCATTCTGAGATACGACAGCACAGAAGCTTACCGCCTGGAATTTGAACCCACAGGACACAGATTTGAATAACGCAGCAATTTTGGGGCTAAAATTCTCTATCTGTGTGCCGTTTTTTGGTCCTGGTCCTCACTGACTATCATTTCTTCTGGCTCTCCTTTTGCTTTTTGAAGCATGACTACCGCGTTACCAAGTGAGAGACCCACTCGATTCAATTTGTATGTGTCTATATTTGCACAACTAGACCGAAAAGTAGTACATCCTGTCAGTAAAACAGATGTGACCTCTGATTCAGGGACATGCCCTACACACAGGCACATATCTAAGCTTCTTAATCTTTTACCCTTTGTCTGACCCAACCCAACAGTATTATAATGCAACCTTCGGCAATTACACAGGACCTGACTTGACCAGAACAATGGTTGAAGTGAACATGTACCTTAGTCTCAAGCTCTCTAACCACCCCAACTGGCCACTGCCCCCAGATTACAGGAAGACCAGTTTGCTGCGTGCCTGTGTGATGCTGTATGCACACACCGGGGGTGCTGACACTACTGACTGCAGGAGAAATATAATGTTGATACTGGCTGCGTTGTAAATTCATTGCATCTAACGCAGAACATACATTACTTTGCACGCGGTGGAGAAAGAGATTCTGGCATGTAAATTACTTTTCACAGCCAACTAATTAAAAAAAACTGCCAAGGCAATGCATACAATTCATAATAACATGCATATTTTAAAACAGAGCTAAGTATATATTAAACGCAACGAGCAGTTAATGTTTATTTCGCTTTTTAGAACGGTAACATGTCCTACTTTTTGCTTGACAAAGGGTTTTCCCGCAACATTTTTCCCTGGGAGTTTGTGGATCACCTCGTTTTTCTTGGTTACCATTTATGGGCTGCAACTTTAAATAAGGGATAGCGAAGTCGCCTCACAACCAACAAGAAGCTCACGACGTAACCCAAAATCACTGAGACAAATCTGTTTTAAATCAATTTGACTTTCAGGTAGAAAATCTGTTAACTCGCGTTTCGCGTGGGGAAAGCAGATGATTTATTCTACGGCTTCAGTCTAAAGGCAATAACTGAAGAGGGGCATAACGCATGCGTCTCTGGCTTTTGCATCTAGCACTCCTGAGTCGCTAACAGCACGGCCGGCACCCCATTGAATGCGCTTTCTCTCAGGTTTCAAACTTCAATCGATGAACGAGTAAGGAAGAACTTTCAACTACCGCCTTCACATCGTGGCCCCGCCCCCATCCCCGCCCACTCCACGCCCACTGGCCCGCCCACCTGTAGGTGCGCTCTTTTGTCAGCATAACCACCCCTTGTCATCACATACCTGATTTACTCCCCCCCACCCCCCGCCGGCTCTAATACCTCTCCCATGGCACTAGCAAGCACCGGCACATCAGATGCCTTGAGGTGCGAAGAGTGTTATTTTTTTTTTGCAGCTTGTCGTGAATCACACTTTTGATAGGTCATATAACAGGTTTCCGTTGCCTTGTCAGAATCTGTGAAATTAGTTTAAGTGCCGTGATGGGAATGACTGCAAAAGAGACTCTACGCAGTTTTTGCTGTGGGAATAATAACAAAAAAAAACTTGTTCTTTTGTTTCACTTTTATTATTATTGGAGGACTGGAAATATATTTAAGAATCAGGTATATGCAAAAAAAATTAACCTTAATCTGACATAGAACTGCACAGTTAACTGATTATTTTTTGCTTAATTACTTTTATTGCTCTTAATTTAAAGAGCTGTTTCGGTGAGAAGTGGTTTAACTTGTTGCTAGGTTGCAAGTTTGCAGGGTGGAATCTGGCTCCATGAGGAGCGGAGTGTGCTTTTCACCAATTTTGGTGCCCGTCCTTCTGGTACTGCTCCAAAATGACCTGCTCTGCAGGTGAACTGGTGACTCTTAGTGTGCATGTGTGATTCGGACAGAGAACGAGCTCAGGCTTGGATTAACCCTTGGCTTGGCTCATGTCCCGCCTTGTGGAGGAGCCTGCGGACCGCGAACGTCTTGGGATTGAGCATCTTGCTGTGACTCTGTCAAGGTTGTCTAGCCCTTACATGTGAGCATTATTGTAGGCAATAAGTGGGAATGTGGAGCCAAGCCAGACACTTACCAGCAGTGCCATGCCCTTCCAGAAGCAGTTAGTGCAAGGTGGCTTCCCTTTCTGGCTTATTTTCTAATTCTTCTTCTTTTGTTTTTGTTTTTAATCATAAATGTTGCTGAGCTACAGAACTCTCCTAGTGGGTTCCAGGGGAGCAGTAGGGGCATCGGCATGGACACCCTGGAAGATTCAGGGAGCCCTCGAATACACAAAAATATATTTTTTTTGTCCTGTATTTTTCTACACCCCCCCCCCTTACAGAAGGTAAGAAATACAAACAAAAACACCCCCTCCCCAAAAAACTTTTGATTTGAAACCATTTGATTACAATCATTTGATAGTCTGAGCTTAACTGGCCAAATTAAATAAAAAGCAAGCAAGCCAAAAATGTATTATAATTCCTTTGTGCCCCCTTTGCCAGTACAAAGTCTTTTTAAACACCTCTTTGTTACTGTAGAGACGATGACTCATTAGTTTCTGCATCAATTGTTATAATGAGGTAAGCTTGAGTACAGCTCTTCCCGCGCTGAGCCTGTTACGGGTGGGCTATGATGCAACCCAATGACTGTGGCATTTATGCATTTATATGTAGATCAAATTTTATGCTTTGCAAATGTTTGTTCTCAGATGCGTGCCATATGTCCGCGGCGCACTGCCCACTCCCCCGGCTGTCTGTCTTGGGGGTTAATTAGGAAGTTTTGGTTGGAGACGAAGTGTGCATTTGTAAGACGTCTCAGCGGGCCCAGTGTCCTGCTTTAAAAACAAAAAATGAGAGCAGACAAAATAGAAGAAGACCTCCTCAGGCCGTCCCCAAAAGCCCCGCTGTCCTTATACCCCATTGCCAAGAGGGCCATGGCATGCTGTTTGGAAGTAATTCATGGAAAACGTAAAAGATGTGCCCTTCTGTTCCTCTAAAGATCTAAGGACAGCTTCACCATCCCTTGGCATGATCAACAAATAGGTTGTTAGCTCAGGGTGTTTCCAGTGAATGTAGCGCCCCCCACAGGCTCGTCGATATACTAGTGAGTTCTTGCTGTAGCCCCTCGCAGTCCTCAGAGCTCAGGCTGTGCCGGTCAACGGGGTCGCAAAGACGTGTGCGACAAATTTAAGCAGTGAGGTATTCATGGAAAGGCCACCAAGTATTGTTCTTACCCCTCACGTGGCTTCATTAAAAAACACAGCTGTCCCAGAATGTGAAATAATGACTAGTATAATAGGCTTAAGAATAAAACGAGCGACTCGCCAACGACTGCGTCGCAGTGTGCTGTTATTAATCCTCCTGCTGGTCAGTTTTCAGGCGACAGCTTCTGTTATAGGTAGAGACGTGGTATGTAACAGGATATGCGCTCTACCTCCTGGTCATGCATGACAGTGGAGTTAGACCTCAGAGTTAAGGCAGTGACATGACTCCCCAGAAAGAGTGTTAAATTGTACTGTGTGGGAGGAGAGCTGCACCAACCCCCTCCCTGTAATCAACTAGAATGTTAGATCCATATTTTCGCAAAACCTGGAGCACGGCTCGTGACGGCGAGCTTTTTGTATGTTCAGTTCTTCGCATTTCAGACGTCTCTGAAGTCTGAACACCAACCACATGCAGCATCTCTAACTGCATAGTTATATTAAGTGTTTAATAGTTCTCTTTTTCTTAGTACTTATTGTGCTTAGGACCTTATTGTAGTATTGGTTGAAGGGGGTCGTGGATTCCATCCGGATTCCAATTGCCACACAGATTGAAACCCTTTTGCGGTGTGCTAGGGCTCATAGACAGAGAGCGAAACCTAGTGACCTCCGTCAACTTATTAAAAGGCATTGCAGGGACCCCCGCTCCTTAAGGACGAGCCTGGCAAAAATCCGCCTATGCCTCGCTCCTTTCACAAGCCTACATGCTGAGATAAGAACTCCATCTTTTGATGTGGCCCAGCTTCCTAATTGGAAGGAGGTGAAGTGTTAGCTTGTCAGGTCATTAGCTCTTGTGACCCTTCCCACTGCCTGCTCCGAATGTCATTAGGAGCTAAATTTTCTCACAGCAATGGGCAGGTGAGCGGCTATCTGGTTTGTGTTTAGGGATCCCTTTGTCAAATCTGTTTCCGTTTAAATAAAATTCCGATAACTAGCAGAGGTTAAATAATAAGCTTTCAAGTTGTAATTATAATGAATGTTAAGTTGTTTAAAACTAGGCTTGTGCATAGTAGTATATATAAAGTCAAGATAATTTTAGACACAATTCCAAAAGCACTTGGACATCAGCAAAACATAAGCACGTCTAACACTCCAAAAAGATAATAATCACAGTATCAGTAACACTACTATAGATTTTCAGAAATGTGCTTTTTAAAATGCTAGCCATACACGAAACCGTTGCTCAATATTCCTCATTAAAGGTGCCAATCTTCAATTTTGCTCATGTGCCATAATACAAGGGACACTTGTGGTCCAAACGGCAATATTTATAATCCAAAGAAACCGTCTAATCCAGCACTGGTGTTACCATGTAGAGGAATGTTACCCAAAGGCAGCTCGGTGGTAAATCCAGCGTGAAGAGGTGGTACGGTAGTTTGGATCATGTGCTATTTGCTGAAGTCACTCTAAAAAGGGCGCTCTCTGAAAACCAGTCAGCTATAGGAGCATGAGAGTTGCACAAGTAACAGATGTTCCCAGCGAGGCAGAGGACTCGTAACCCTTTTAGCAGTAACCCTAATCTGAGCGTGATCTGGCTGACATGAATCAACAGGAACGATCGAGTCATTCTGGAGGTTTGTTTCTACACGATGTGCTCCCATGGGGATCAAAGCGGGCGCGGCTCACGAGCTTAGCTGCCCCTGAGGTACTGCCAGAGATACCATTTTGCTTGCAGCAGAACCTCTTACTGAGTTTTAATCGCACCTTGAACTGTGTTTACCTGCATTAGCAAGAATTCCCATTATGGATCTGTTATATACCCAAGAAGTTTTGCCATAATACATCAAAGGCTGTGTGTGTCATGGCTATAATGTTTCACTTTAATGCAGAAACACACATCAAAAGGCACTTCACTTTCCTTTGTGTTAGGTACCTGGACTGGTGGGAGTGAATATATGGGTAGTGGGAGGGGAGAACTGGGGTCTCAAAATTTTCATTGAACATCATGTTTGGTGTTAGGAAGTTCAAAGATTTTACTGGAAAATATGGGGGTAGCATGGTGGGAGGGGCAGCACACTGTGGATACCTGTGGGCTTCATATTGAACCTGACTCTCTGCGTATACAATTTTCATGTCTCTCCATGTCCTTCTATGGGCTTCCTGCAAGTCTCCCCATGTCTTTCTACGGGCTTCCTACAAGTCTCATAAGACTTTCTATGGGCTTCCTACAAATCTCGCCGTGTCTTTCTATGGGTTTCCTATAAATCTCCCCATGTCTTTCTATGGGTTTCTTACAAGTCTCCCATGTCTTTCCATGGGTTTCCTACAAGTCTCCCCATGTCTTTCTATGGGTTTCCTACAAGTCTCCCCATGTCTTTCTATGGGCTTCCTACACGTCTCCCCATGTCTTTCTACGGGTTTCTTACAAGTCTCCCATGTCTTTCTATGGGATTCTTACAAGTCTCCCATGTCTTTCTATGGGATTCTTACAAGCCTCCCAATGTCTTTCTATGGATTTCCTACAAGTATCAAAACATAAGCACCGAAAAGACATAATAATCACAGTATCAGTAAAACTGATAAAGATTTTCAGGAATTTGCTTTTTAAATTAGCCATAGACAAACACATTGCTCAGTCTCCTTCATTCCCTCAGGCACAGCTATTCAGCTTTGTTCATGAGCAATAATTCAGGGGACGCTTATGGTCCAAACAGCAGTATTTACAATCGAAATACTAGAGCACAACCCAAAGAGATCCTCTTTAAATTCACCTGATTGTGTGTGCATGTAATGGACAGGCATCCTGTCCAGAATGCAAGGGTGCAGATTACAGTATGGACAGTAGGGACATGTCTCTACAAATGTTGTGGGAGTACCATGTGTGTTCAGAGGGGCAGGGGTTTCAGGGCTGATTTGGTCTCTACCAGTGTGCCAAAATGCACTGTAACTCCTGTCCGGGGATAGCCTCCAGGATTACCATAAAAATGTATTTTATTAGAATAGTGGTTTTAGGAAAATTAATTCACAAAATTAACATCAGATTATTTAATTTCCAGAAAGGTTTGATTGTGTGCAGTAATAATCGCAGCGTAACATTATGCTTTATGTCCTTTCTAACATGAATCTTGGGGTACTTTCACAGCATGGAAACTTTTTTTCAGGAACCAGGACCTTTTTCCAGAACCAGGAATTTTTGTTGACCTTGTAGTTCCTTGTAATTGTAAAAAGGCAGTTCCAGAACCCTTTTTTAGTACCTACTCCAGATTAGGCTCATGAACTACCATGATAACTTGCTGATTGGTTGACCATAAGTACAGCCGTTAATTTATAAGTTATGCGGTAGTACTGTTGTTTTTTTTTGTGGAAAATGAAATATCGATCTGTTGCTCAGACTTAATAATGAAGCATAAAAATTTTGCAGGTCATATAAATAAATTAATGGCTGTGTCATGTTTTTATCGTGATCAATTCCCCCAAAAACTCACATATAACTCCATCCTCCATTATTTGGGGATGGCAGTGTAGTTTTGTATGAAATTACATGTAAAGTTTAACGTATGGACTTTTTGAGTCTTCCATGCTTATTCAGCCTAAAGGTCTCAGCTGATCTTGTGTGGTATGAAAGCAACACAGGAAAGTGGCCAGGAGCTACAAAAGTTCCCGGTTCAGACGGTCCAAGAACCAGGAACATTGGTGTGAAAGCGCCTTTAGAGTAAGATATAAAGCCAATCATTTTGTCGCAGCATAACTCCAGTGGGGTGCTTAATTTAAGTCATCTGTCCTGTTAAAGCTTCGACTCATTTATCGCAACGGTTAACATGTAACAATTAACAGACGATGAGAGTGACGAGCACCCAGTAATGTCTTTATCAGCAACAATCCAGCTCGGCTGCTTAAAATCAGCAGAAGAGTATCAACTGACACACCAGCGAAACGAGTAAATAAACATCTCCAGGCAGTCAAGTGAGGTCTACACCTAATTATCTGATAAGATTGCTATCCACTGCGTTGACAGTAAGCCGGGATGTTATTTGGACAGATTTACTTTAAATGCCTTAATTAGAAAAACTCCAGAGTTTTGCTTCCAATCAGGTTAACGAGTTTCAGAGCACTGCCACATTCCAGAGATAAGCAAATGGAAATATTCCCTTGAAGCAAGGCCGGCTGACTTACTCAGGGGCAGCCAGGTGTGGCAGCATTAATCGAGGGTTTAGATGGGTCTTATGACTTATTACACATCTGAGACGAAGGCGGATTACATCGTGCCGGTACAAATTAGTCCCCAGAGGTACACCACGTCTGTTTCGCAGCCACGCGGCTTCAGCGTTGGTGCGTGTTTCCTGCACCGTGCCCGAAAGCACTGATGGACGCTCGTGCACTCGGTGCGACCTGGTACCTGCCCATTAGCCCTGTCTCAGGCCCTGTGCCCGGCGCACCGAGGCAACGGCGAGGCCACCCTCGCGCGGGGAGTTCCCAGAGATCGTTACGCAACAGGAGCCAGGGAACGCGGCCAAGCGAGTCACATCAAAGAGCAGCGAGGGGAGGCTCGCCGTGCCAGAGCAGCGTCAGCTTATTACCGCACTCATGACTGCTCATTCCCGTCCTTTTCCACATCAAATTATACATCTGTGCCACTTCGAACCAAGACAATCAGGACGAAAAAACATCTCCCTGCAGCTGGGCACTGGAGAAAAGGAATTGTCTCATAGCATCGTATGGCACGTTGGTTCCAGCTGAATACAATAGCTAGCAGTTAACACATGGTCATTTAGCGCAGGATATCTCCATTTGTTTTTTATATATATTTATTTAAAAAGTGTTGCTGCCATGGATATTATAAGAATCAAGTTTTCTTTTTTTATAATTTATTTGAATTTAAACAATTGTACAATACAACGAAAACAAACATTTTTTTTTCTCATTTGCAACATCAACCCCCACCACCAAGCAACTCCCCCACCCCCCCCCACACCCAGCCTGCACCCA
>JAODKM010000101.1:209437-221016 GCA_026780845.1 Petrocephalus sullivani | reverse complement strand
CCCTCACAAAGCCACCCGCCCCCGCAAGGCCAATCCACCTTTTAAAAAACCCCCCCCAATGTCAAGGGGAACGCCACAAAGGCGCCCCCCCCCCCCCCCCCCCCCCCCCCCCCCCCCCCCGCCCAGCAGAGGCCAACCACACACAGCCAGGATCGTGTGATGTGCGATGTCCCTTTTGATGGGATGACTTCCAGCATGGGGAAAATGTGCTTCCCTTGGTACCAAAAAGAAAAAAATGAAATTGACCACTAGTTTCCTACATTGTCATTTTGGGGGAGGGAACCAATAGTATTTCGCGGCAGAGAAAAAGGCAGAAATGCTCACAAGACAAGGGGGAATAGAACTGATATCCAGATCTCATCAGGATAGAAGCTAATAAGGGTGGTCATTGGGGGGGGGGGTACAAATAGCCCCCACTGACTGAAGGGAACATCTAAGAGAATGGGGGGATGGGGACGGGTCCCTATCTAGTGTCTCCGTTTAGACTTGGCATGAGAATGTAGAGGGCAGATGGCTACACTCAAGACGTTCATGGACTAACAGGTCTGCCTACTCCAGAGGCCACCTTCCTTCCAAGCGAGCAGCACGCTCAGGTTCCCTCTGTGTACACAGCCTGCATCTGCACTCTGCTGATAGAGCAGCCGGTCAGCCTGTCCACCCAGCCTGTCCACCCAGCCTGCTCCCCTCGCTCTGCTCACAGGGCTTCCTTCATGTCATTCCCTCATGCCATTTTTGTTTTTAAAAAATTATCAGTCAACAAGACATTTCGAAATTAATGCATTCATTTTTTTAAACAGTTTTTTCTCCCCAAGTTGATCTTAAATCTTGGGTCCTTTCCACTGGAAAAGGATGCTGCATACTGCAACTAATAAAAGTAAACAAATAGCAGAAGGCAGAACTGGATCAAAGGAAGGTGAGAATGAGTGTGTGAGACAAGGCCAGGGCTCTCAGTGGCCTCCGGACAGCCCATCACATGGGTGATTTCAAAGGTCAAGGTGGTGGGTGTTTGGACAGGAGTGCAGGTGGTCGGAAGACCAATGAAATTTAAAACAAAAATAACTGAAAAAAACACAAGACAAAGAACCTTTTTGACACTTGGGCTGATTGGGATATTAATATATAGAAAGACATTAATTTTTGCAGGCTGGCTTACGTATGAGCAAACTGCCTGTCACAGAAAGAATTGTACCACATCGTGACATTGATGTAGCCGGCTGGCTGAGCCATAAAAACTGCAAATGAATCCCACTCGGTTTATTTATGGCAAAGGGTCAACCTTTAAATCAGGGACATTGACAATGGGATGTTCTCTATAAAAGCTGTTTCCTCCTGCTTGGACACATATAAGTGATATTTCTGCATGCACTGTAAGTGCCCCATGACAAAAAAAAACAAAAAAAAAAACCTCTAAAATTATCCCCACGTTGGATTACTGGTATATTTGGACCAAGTCTAAAACAGCAAACTAATACAATGCAGATGAAGTCCAGACTCCTTATTCAAGTCAACCCCCACCACCCCAAACCCAGCAGCTGTTTCTAAAGAAAGTGATCACAGCACATCCTGCCTGGTGCCATAAACAAAGTTGTCAGAAAGTGCAATAGGTCGCTAATTGTACCATTCTTTGGGTGCAGACTCTTAGGCACAAGAGGAGGAAGGTGGAAAGGAAGTGGAAAGCAAAGAAGCCTAGGAGTAATCACACATAATCATACGGCTCTGCTCCACCATGTTTAATCCCACTCTGGACTTTTCAACATGGCAAGATGTTCAAAGTTTAACCCCCTTCCCAGTAAGCTTTTAAATCGCATTTATTTCATTTGACCTTTTATTATAAAATCACTCTTAGAGAAGTGGTTGTACAATTACGACCCGAAACTTCAGACGGCGTTGGTTTCGCCTGGAAACAAGCCCCGACTGATCAGCGGAGAGACATCCCAAAGCAGTTGTCATGGTGATCAGCATTCCCCACGACTCCATGAGGTCGTCATGTGAGAATATGACTGATCCATCTCCAGAATGTTCCCACATCACAGTAAGACCCCCTTTTTATTCACAGCTTAAAAAAAATCCGGGGGCAGGGCTGGTTTAAGGAGACAATGACTTGAGCTAACTGTGAAGGCCACACTGAAACTGGGAAATTGCGGGACGAAAATGACTCAAACCATTTCTGTGAGGGAAAAAAAAAAAAAACACTGGCTTATCATCACCATGGCTGGCGTACCCTGGCCAGAACATTCGACTGTGAGCATCTTCGGAGACCCTCTTCAGAGGAGCAGCTCAGATGCCAGATTCTCTCAGCCCTCTTTAGGCATTGTTTTTTATGGGGTGTGAGCACCTCCATAGCTTTACTGATGCACCTGCACACCCAGAGACTTTGTGCCCTTCGTACCAAAACAATTAGCGCATGCTGGCCCGATGGCCGAGTACCCATTAGAATGCTCTGCGGCGACTAATGGATCCTCGAGAAATTCCTTTCTCTACCAACACCAGCATACAGACTTGCAACCTAATTGTGCTCAATCGAAGCACATTTCAGCAGAGGATAGTACTACCGAGACTCCAGCAGGGGACAAAGACCAAATGTTCGTGTTAGCCCCAGCGGCGTGACCGGATCAAAAGGCAACCAGTAGAGCCTAAAGACAACCGTTAATTCCAGATATTTGAACTCTCCTAGTAACTCCTCACCTCGGTATCTTAATAAAATGCCTCCGTTCCACTTGACGACTGGCCCCGGCGTTTCCTGTGCCGACGCAGACATGTGTTTTTGATAAGTAAATATAGATCCGAATTTCAAATAAAAGTAATGGAAAGCAGAGGGGGCCGCAGGAGGGAATTCCAGGGTCCTGATGTAGAGGAGCGGAATTAAAAATGCCCATTATCCTTGGAGGGGCTCCAGGGTCTCACATCAAGGCAGCGTCACTGGCTTCCTGAACGGGCAAAACGTCTCACGTCCCATTATGATTTCACTTTCATGTCGAGTGAGGCTACCCTGACTGCATCACTGTTTTGGCATATCAAACAAAAGCAGTCTGGGCCTGACGTGATGATTAATGGATTGTAGTTTCCCTCAACGGGGGTGCAGGGAGGCGTAAGCTCTGTTTGAAATATAAAAAAGGAACGTACAGGTAGCACATGTTGTACAGGCGGATTTAAGGCTGAAGCTGTCAACACTTGGACATCAGACAAATTTGGGCAACGCCGGGCTTCTATTGAGATGAATACTCAGCCAGCCCACAGAACCAAGGATTCCCACAAACTGACGAGCCAGCAAACTCAAAACAACCCGGCAAATTCTCACACACGAGCTACAGCCAAGTAACAAAAATAGTTTAGTGATACCTTTAATATGAAATAAGTCCTCCAGTGTATTTCTGCCTACTGTAAAATCTGGAGATTACCTCACAGCCATTGTTAATGACCTTAAGAAAAAGATTTTTTTTTTTTTTTTATAATTTTCAAAATAAAGCAGACTGTACCCTCTTTGTTTTCTGTGGTTCCATAAAATTTCGAGCTGCAAGGGCAACAAATTATCAGCCCCAAGGAGAAGCTTTTCCATGAGAACCGAAGCGTGTGCAGCGGCGGAAACCAAACACGGCCTTGTTTTGACTTCATGTGATCCATGCTTCCAGATGGACCTGAGCCAGAACCTGATGAACGACAGGGGCTCAAGAAGACCCCCCCCCCCCCCCAGCACTTCAAGTCGGAGTCCAAGGTGGTCCTTTGCCCTAAAGGCTTCACACAGACATGCTGGCAAGGTGAACTCATGAAAGTTCATGACAACTCATGTCTCGTTAATTCTTCTTAGGGTACGACCAGAAAGAAAAAAGCAAAGAAATAACGCAATAGGATATTTACTGGCTGCAGTAATGTGGCAGTTCAAAGGCTCTTGTTTGCATCATGTTAGAAGAGACTCAGAATGTTAGCGCTCCGATTGATTTCCAGCTCCAGCTCGAGCGAGTAACAGAAGAGGCTTATCGGCAGTTCCAAACATGAATCTATTGATCAGAAACACAAGCCGGAATCCACTGCACCGACCCTGCGGTGTGGAGGACAGGAAGACGACATACGCCAAGCATCCTCCAGCCTGATACCCACACAACACCAGGGCATGCTTATTTCCAAAGGACTCCCTAACCAACCTCTAGAAATTAGGGCTCTGGGAAAAAAAAAAAGTAAGTATAGCATGCCACGACAGGCACCCAGCACCACTGACCCTGAGGTTTTGTAAGGACAATTTCTGTCTTACCGTTACTGTATCAGCATTAACAACACTGAATATTTCACCCAGTAGGCCGAAAGGGGGATTTCAGACACCCATTCTCAGAAGTGCATATGGACCATGTGGCATCTAAATAACCTCTGACCCAGAGAAGAAACTTTCTGCCGGACTGTTGAATAAAACAGATGGCAACGAGGCCAATGGATGGCAGAGGTGGACCCATGTTGCAGGGGTGGGTGGGTCAGACTCATGAAAGGCCACCCCAAGGGGGCCTGACCAGACCTCCAAAGACGATGACTCATTTCCACACTCACCACAGAGCGGTGAAGCGGCCCCACAGAGCCGCAGCATGGTCGTGATGGAGCGGTTAGCCGAATGCCTTTCAGGCCACTGGAAACGGCAGCGAAACTAAGACCCCTTAGTGACCCCTTAGCTATCAAACGATTACATACTGGGCCCATTCAGAGATTTTTGAAGTTTGCAACCTGAGCCGCACCCGTGGACCTTGTCTTACGGCCATATTGATTTTCCATACTGCCTGTTGTTCCCCATATGTTGTACCGGGGGTATCCGTTTCACATGTGCGACAGACGGATGGGCACGCTGAACGCATAAAAAAAAAGAAAAAGAAAAAAAAAAAAAACATTCCAGGAGGAAACATTATTCCAAACTTTATTCTCTGTTCACACACCCATTCACTAAACAATAAAAAGCTAAAATCCACAGAAGCATTTTGGTTATCCGGTGTAATTTCTAATTACGTTCTAATCTTTATTTCCCCAACTGATTAGGCCTTTGTTTTAAATAAATAATGATTTAAACATTTGATATATTCAAATTCATTTTCAAAGCTTTGTTTATATTTTGGACAACTTTTTTTTTTAATACATACAGCCCAATAAAATTAAGAATGGCTCAATTTCACATAACTCTCCAATTTGAAGATCTTAAGAGCCCAAACGTATTGAAGAGGACTGCTGAAGTCTCAAATGTACGATTCAGCTGGAAATAACAATATGAGAAAAATTGTTAATGAGAGTTCTTAACTGTCAGTATCTAGTCACACTGCTGTACAATGCTACAAAAAAAAGAGGAATTATTAATAAAAAAATAATAAAAAAAAATAATAAAATCACACCAAGCAAAATAAAGCATGAAACTCATGATATATGGCTTTGTAGGTAAGGGACTAAATTCACCATGTTAAATTGTTAAACACTATAATCCTCCATGATTTCACTCTGCCAGACAGTTGTTGCCGTGACAATTCCTTAATGACTCATGATACATTTCAATACATTTCAGATAAGCATGTATTAGCCTAGAAAGCAGGGTCAGAACAGATAAGAAAGCACCCTTCATTTACACTGTCCCTGTCAGCTACAGGTAAACTTTCACACGTTAGTCTGTTTAATGCCATGGAAAATTATATACAAGATTATGATTATAAAAGTACTTTATTTTTACCTGATCAGAATGTTGGACACCCCCAATGAAACAGTAGAAAGCAGAATATCGTGATTTCAAAGGTCACCAAACTCACAATATCAACTGAAATGGGGGCGGGGGGGAGATTATATGTAATATATGTAATAGACATTTTTAAAACAAGGTCAGTAGCACATAGTTCTTCCAAAGAAATTACTACTCCACAAAATAGGTGTGCTTTAAAAAAACAGCCCAGACTTTTATCTCTACTGGAAGCCATGGGCTGATGTGGGTTCTGGGACTTTGTGGATTGGTGCAGGTGGATTCTGCTTCTTGTCCAGCTCCTGAGGCTGAGCAGTCCTCAAACCCAACATGACCTTCAGCTCTAAGGAAGCTTTTGCTGGCCTCCAGAGCTACCTCGGGGTCTTTATTAAATACAGGACATTTCTCCTCCTCTTACGGTCACCTTGGAAATTCATAACATCACATTTTTATTTAAACTTAAAGCTAAAAATCTGCAGCAAAGCTTTCTGTTAGACGCACACATACTACAAATAAATCGCTTGAATAGGAATGCACGCATGCACACAATGTCCGAAACCTCGCCATAGCGGTTAAAAAAATAATAATCCCAACACTCAGACATTTGGCATTCTTGCACATCCCACAGTTCCTGCCAATTCCTTCTAATGACACATGATAAAATGCACAGATGCTTTCGCTGCCAGTCACCATGCTTCCCTGAATGCACACAATAACCAGTGATTTTAGCCGCTTTCTGTAAACCTCAAATAACACAAGCTAAGCATTTTGCATGTTTCAGCTTTGTAAGGCTAAGGCTGCCATTAATTTGTGCTTCGATAAATCAACAGTGGTATATCAAATACACTTTTCCCCCAGATAGGTTTTTTTTTTATAGGATTCAGTAACTTCAGAAGGAATGACTGTAAATACAGACAAGTATCAACATCAAGTCCTTAAATTATGTAAACATATACAACTTGAGGTCACTGCATCGATCCTCTTCATACAGAACGCATTACTGAAGCATTGATTTGATGTTTTTTGGGGTTGATTCTTCATTCAGATGTTTTGTGGTGAACCTGAAAATGTTAATTGCTGTTAGCTTTACATGTCTTTCTGATACAGCTCTGGTAAGCACCCTGCCAAAGGTAAAGTAAAATATGCCCTAATGATTACAAATGAAAGGAAAGAAGATTACGTAAGCCACTCCGTTATGAAGAGTAGTGTCAGCCTGTGAAATGCTCTGGTCCCCGGTTCACAAATAAGTGTGAACTAACCAGAGGCATTTATGGCAAACCCATATAGTGGTCCTATAGTAGACAGCCCATATAGTGATAGCTCAACAGATTATCCACATATTGCCACAATACACAGTCCTGTTTATTAGTGAGAACGTTATGAGACTCTTCAGTGACAAGAATTATGAGAAGGTGATAACGAAGACAAGGCAGAAAACAGTGCCTTGAGAACAGCTACAGTCATGTACGGAGATACCCCGGGGGCCTATGAATTGCATGCTCTGTTCCATTTAGATGGAAAGTAGATCCACAAATGTGACAAAACCCCAGAATTGCCAGAATCCCTAGGATGGCTGAGCAGCATCAAGATTAGTACAGGCAAAGCTCCTTCAGAAAGTGCACCCACTCTCGCTTAAAAGTCGATAAATGACCATAAGACGACCTACTTGAGTGCATTCAGAAGACCTTCAACGTTGTCAGCTGGCTGATCCTTCAGAACCTTTATGCATCCTTTCATCTGAATAATATGGGGGGTGGGGAGGGCAATATTAAGTATAAAGAAAATTTCAACAAGTACATTTAATTGATAACCAGAAAAGAAGCCTTGGACCTTACGTCAATTTTAGAGGCTTTTACAAAAGCACCATCTGGGTGTACGTGGTCGTAGAGGATGATGACGCCCACCATGACCCGCATGCAGAACAGCAGGGTGTCCTCGCTGTTGAACCTGCTCGTGTATTCCCTGGGAGGGCAGAGGAAATGCCGTCAAGCACCACCATCTACAGCCATACCTGTGGGCCCCACTTCGGATCGAACGCATTGGAGAAACTTACGGTGTCTCCAGCATGACTTTACATACGCTGGCCATTGTACTTAAGCAGTCCGTCGTGTTCTCCAGGGGCAACGTTTTGTTCTGTATGCAGAGAGAGGTGAACACACACAATACATGGAGTACTCTAGTGATACAAAATCGATCATAATGAATCTTAGCATGCCGTGGGAACGCTAACCAGAAGAGGAGAAGTTATCACTGAGGATTAACTATAGCTCTGCTTACCTCGGTCACAAAGTTAGTTGTAGCGTCACTTAACGTTTTCAGCATCGGTGTTGCTTCAGCATAAAACAAGGACATCCTGTTCGCCATCTCATTGTTGACCTCACTTTCAATGTCCAACTTTAATGAATTAAAAAAAGCAGAAAGGCGGTGAGTGAGGGCTTCAGCACCTTCCAGCAGGGCGGTTAGGAGTCATAATCGGGCGAGAGCGGCAGGCATACGCGCAGCTGCTCCTACTCACGTTCAGGTTGTTCAGACGATTCCGGCTGATCGTCCGCCGGTAATAGCTGAAGTCGTTTTGGATGGCTGGGTTTCTCATCTGCAAAGACACAGCAGATAACAGTACTAGATGAGCCAAATCGATGCAATTACAAAGCTAATTGTTTTCCAGGCTAATTCACAGGCTCATGCTTGAACAAAATAATCTCCCATAATGCTCGAACGGCTCACAGGGTTGATTTTAAGGGTGATTTAAGCATGCATGACAAGGAAAAAATGGTGCTGCACCTTGAGCTCATCGAAGCGGAGTGTGAAATGAAGGATCTCGGCGAACTGCTTGGCCAAGGCCTGCTCCTTCTCCAGGTGCTGTGTCGGTGTGTACGGCGGACACGTCAGCGACAGCAGCAAGCTCTGCAGGGCCTTCTCTACAACCCGAGAGAGGAGCAAAGTGACGGCTGACGTGATGCATAAGCTCCCGAAGCACATCAGGGTACAGCGCGTGGACAAACAACGGGAAATCATCATTATCAAGCCCAAAAAAAGCACAACACACACACACCCACCCACATACATAAAATCGCTACCAAGCCCTAACCTTAACAGTAAGTAACCAAACAAAAATACAAGATTTTAGGCATTTTTAGCTGTTTAGTGATTCCAAAGTTTACATTTTCCCTTGACGCACCCACACACACAGTACACAAACAGGCACACTGTCTACAATGTACCCAGTCTGAGAGAGAAGCTGTAGAATTTCTTCAGCCGGATGACCAGTGGACATACAGCGCTCCATGCTTGCTCCTGGAGCTGTGAGTCGCTCGGGTTCTGTATAGCCTGCAACACAAACCCGAATGACTAGCTACTTTTCTACACTAAAGGAAATGCAGCCTTGGTCATGCAGCTACATTTAAGAGGCTTTTCATAAATAGGTAAAAGCCAGAAAAAAATCAGAGCATGCTGTGGAGGAAACCGTTTAATACAATTAGAAAGTTCACACTGCCATCAAACTGCACTTTTCACCCTCAGGAGGCAGCGCAGAGCAGTATTCAGGAAACACCCCCTAAAACAAAAGGTCCCTTCTTAGAATACTGCCTTCTTCCTGCTGAGGCTCACTCTGCCGCCTATAACTAAAAAGGTTCACTTCTGCTAGCCATTCATTCTTAAGTTTCACGCAGAAGTTGTTTCTGGTCTCATCCCCTGAACCAATTTACAAGAAGACTGGAGCGTTTTACAAGACTACAGAAGGCCTGTACAAACCTAAACTGGCCCTCGCCGTGACCTCTCTATACGCCGGCGTTTCCACATTTTTCTGCTTAAGCAGAGATTTCCCCCATAGTTCAGGCTGGACTCCCGGTACCTCACACCCCCGAAAAAACAGCAGTACCTAACATAATTCTACAAGAAGTATTCACTTCTGCAGTGAGTTTCTCTTAAACACAGACACACGTCTACCTATAACCCTAATCCCAATCATGACACCCTTAACACCTAGCCAGCCCTAACCTTAACCATAAGTAACCAACCCAAATACGAAGATTTTTGGCATTTTTAGTTTTTTGATTGCATTCACAGCTTTAGAAAATGGAGGTTATTCAAATGGGGACCTCAAAAGATGTCCCCAAAAGTAGGGAAATGTCAGGTTTTACCACACTTTGGGGACATTTTGGTGGTCAAATGTGATCTATGCATGGTGTGTCCGCCATGCCCTCTACACAGTTCCTAAGTAAGTATACATGAGGAGTTTAGCCATCCCAAAAAAGCAGATCGAACTTTTTGACCACATTTCTGCCCATCTGCTCGGTCTGACTGGCAGCAATCTTTGTGGCTGGGAGATGGAATGCATCTTAGATCAGGTGCCCTCTGACCCTGTCAATACCATGGGAGTTCCTGTGCAGAAACAGGGGACTGTAGATCAGTAGGAGGGGCCCCTCTAAGGAAATGACACACACTGCAGCCTGAGATCAGATGCAACACTGGGGCATGTGCACGTTACAGTGGTGCCTGCGCATGCATGCACCCATCTGTGTGCACCAACACATGGCGTTTAAGGCTGACGTACCTCCCTTATCTCCTGGCCCGCTCCCTTGTACGCCTGCAGTCCTGACAGGATGTTCTCAGAGTCTTGCAGCACGGCGTTGACCTGGTTCCATATCTCCTTCTCACCCTCTGTTGGCTGTGCATCTGTTAGCCAGGGGGTCGGTCGAGGACAGACCAAGGTGGGAAGTGGGGTGGTAGGGGGGGAGGTGACAGCAGCAGCCATAAGACAGAGAAACTACACAGCTAAAAAGCAGACCAAAACAAAAGCTGGACCACAGAAAAACTGGGTGCCATTCTAATCAGAATTACTCATACTACCTCATACTACTTGCTTTCATTTACACTTTTACAGAAGGGCGGTGTTGCTTAACATTGAAATATGCCACAGAATCACAAAAAAGCACTGAACCAGCTTATTACAGCAAAGGCAGACCTATATTCAGGAAGATGTGGGAAAAACAGACATACGTTTTAGTGCAGGACATGTTAATATGAGCCGACAAGACCTGACAACAGAAATGAGGTCTGATATTCCCACCTACTGGTAATTACCCTGCTCACACAGCAGCCGTTGTTAAATCACGTAACACACAGGGAAGCTAAATCTTAAAGTTCCCTGTCATACACATTTCGGTTTAGCAGTTTTGTAAGGCCTTGGGAAGTTCGTCAACATGTTCCACTTAAATGCGTCGCGTGTAGGAAGAAAGCCAAGCACTGCAGTCATTGCAGACGTAAACATGGGGAGACACAAATTACTTTAAATGCACATGCAGAACGCGTCCTACGCAAACGAGTGCATCAAAAGGCACAAAATGAGCACCGTCAGATTAAACATTCGGCACTCTGTTTATGGCTAAATTTGAAAACATTAAGTTAACAAAGCTGTTCAGGTGGCTTTGTGCAAAAACCCTGCAGACCTGAATCCTCAAAATTACTTTAATTTCCCGTCAGGTTGCCGATGAAGACGGAACACTCTATTGGGATCCTTGGAAATGCATCTGAAAAATCATGCTGAAATTGCCCGAGCGGTAACCCTTGCTGAATGGAAGCAGAGAGGAAGGTGGTTATCTTCACAGTATGCAATACGAAGACTGGCAGGGCAAACAGCCATGTTAGTGCGGTAATTATGCAAATTGAGATTGCGTTGTCAATTCACATGATCCCCATCAAGGGAAATCATTTGCAGTGTTAAGGAAGCATTTACAGCATTGTTAACACTTTTCTAAGATATGGGGGGGGGGGGGGGGGGCAACCCAAAACCCACCCCCACCACGGAGAAAAAAAGTCTCCCCTTTTTTACTCAGAACTCTTAAAAAAAAAGAACACACCCCCTTTTTAAAATGCCCCTTTTTTTTTTTTT
>JAODKM010000101.1:192625-207369 GCA_026780845.1 Petrocephalus sullivani | reverse complement strand
GGATGAAAATAAAAATGAAGACCTGAGAAGTGGTCTGTGCTGTCATGCCACGAGCCCAAAACTCCGCCCCCCCCCCCCCCCCCCCCCAAACTATCCCACACAGCACGCATTGCATTTACATAGTGATTTATCACAGGGCGCAGGGCATGCTGTGCTGATTGCAGCCTCCCCGTTTTCTTTAGGGGGAGACTCTCTGTCCACAGAAGCCGCATTGTGAGGCGAACACGGGGGATTGTCAGCCGAAACTGCAGGGGCAGTACGCTCGCGTGAAGGTGCACATTGTGTGCTTGTTTTGACAACCTTGCTGTGCAGCTCTCTGGATTTCCTATGCCGTCGGCAGCTTCTTGTTTTTTTGCCATCTTTGTCACTTATGGGAGGCTTAGGCAATTTTGTCTGGCGGCATGCGAGACTCCCCAACTGAAAGGGGAGTGCTGCCCCCTGCAGGACCTTTTAGTAATGCACCAGGCTTACCTTCATCACTCACATTTGAACAACACATAACAGATTAAATTCTTTATATATAAAACTTAGTGCATTAAGTATACATTTTATAAAATGAAATCTGATATTTATAAAATGAAATCTGGGATTTTTTGATGAGCCAAAACCTTGTACAGAGAAACCTGATGAATTCGGTTAAATGCTTAATACATATATAAAACACATTCTCTCCATCTTCCCCCATGCATTTATCCATTGCTGTTCACCTGTGGCCACCGAAATACTTCATGCTTTTGTTGGACCCAAACTTTGTGACAATCTGCCCCCATCTGCTGTCAGTAACCGCCCCCTCGGTTACCATTTTAGACCAATTTCTTTTAATTAGTTTTTTAAATGTTGGTTAATCTTGGTTTTAGTTCCTTTTAATTCTTCCATTGTCCTTCTCGTTTAATGCGTTTTGCCTTTTATAAGGCAATCATTTACTGTATTCTTTAAGATGTTTGTCCTTATAACACGTCTATTTTGCCACTTAATATTGAAAATCCATCTTTCTGTTCAGAGTGACTTACATAAGTGCTTAGAAGTCTCCATCAGTGAATAACATATCAGTGAATATTTCTAGGAGGAACAGTACTTTGCCTCAACAACAGCAATATAATTTGATAAGCAAAATGTTCCCAGATAACTGGTGGCAGATGCAAGTCCTGTGCCATTTGCGCGGGGCTTCTCAGTTATGCAATTTGCTGACTGTTCATGCCCTCTGGTGGCCAGGAATAGAAGTTTACATCTGTGTGGAAACCTGCAAGTCCACAGATACTAAAAAGTGCTTTTCAGGGACAACTATTAAAATTCATCAATGTGATAATTATGGGATTCTTTAAAAACAGCAAGTGTTCTGTCAAGTAAAAAAGAAAAAAAAAAAAATTTACCAGAAAAGAAAACAGAACTGAGTCAGGCTGGCAAACAAAATCCCTCTGCCCATACCACCCCCCCCCACTCACACAAGGAGGGCAAAGGGGCTTGGGGAGGGGGCTGGGTCAATCAGGCCGCCTGTCAAAGACCCGTTTCACAGCTTCAGCGGGTGGCCAGAGCCAACAGCAGACTCCCCAACAAGCCGCCGGCTGGCGTTGCTGCTGGCCTGGACTCATTCCTGGCAGAACTCCTAGTGTTGGATTGGCCCTGGCACACTACCCCCCCCCCCCCCCCCCACTTTGCCCCAGAGCAGCTGGTCGGGGTTTGAGGAGTTAGACCATCAAGTCCTGTCATGTTCTGAAACCCCTCTGCTCTCACACACTCGCACTCTCCACAAAATAAAATGAAAACTTCAAAAGAGGAACAAAAGACCATCAGCTTGATTTTCAGTATTGTGGTGGGGGGGGTCTTCCCTAACTAGAGCATGCGGCTGGCTTTGATTGGCACCGAGCTCCTGAGTGCAGTTCAATGATGCTACAGTGACGCAGTGCGGATTACCAATTCACCAGGAAGGTTATGAGTGGCTGCAATTTCCTCAGTACCTATTTCCACATTGCAGCGATTACCATACCCCATAATTACATGTCAAGCACATGTGCAACGGCATTCTGGGGCACAGGGCTCGGGAAGGAAGTACAACACATGACTTCTAAGTTTAATATAAAATTTTAAAAATTCAGATCCTTTGTACTTTTACTCCTGTGGTTAAACGTCTTCAGTCCACTCCCACCTACCATCACTTACTACAGACACTTCCTTTATCGTCGTTTTCTGAATTTGTATGCGTTTTATTTTTTTTCCAAGACAGCGGCTGTATTGTGTTTCAGAGGCAGGCTATTTGCATAACCAATCAACAAAGAAACTGTTTCAAGTCCCAAGCCAAAAGTACCAAAGTACCAAAAAAAGTACCTCAATTCATTTTGGTACTGGTACTCAACCAGAAGTCAACAGAAAAGGGAACCAAAGTACCCTACCAGAAGTATGGTACCTGGTATGGTGGAAAAACACCCTTAAAAGGGGCAGAAACCAATCCTTCCGCTGATCACAAAGGAAAGATGGAGCATCAGAATGATTCCCTGAGCTGCAACAGCTACGGAACCAAAGCCATAATCCAGATGACTGCAGATGATTGCAGAATTCTGCTTTAATCCCAAAGAGAAAATGCAATACAAGAGGATATTGTATCTCAGTTCAAGTTTCTGCCATATTTTCCAAGAAGTACCCAAATACAGGTACAGTCGACCCTCCTGCATAGCGACTTTCCCCATCACAGTTTTGACACAAGTTTTTAGGGATTTTGAGAAAGCTGAGAGAAAAGATAAAACGTTTAGTGACTCATGAAGGCATAAAATGTGTACAGTGCTGGTTCAGAGGACATAAAGAGTGTTTACGGTAGGGATTACTACTACTACTACTACCACTACCACTACCACTACCACTACTCAGAGACCGTACATTTACATTTTACAATTACAGCATTTGGCAGATGCCCTTAGCCAGAGCGACTTACATAAGTGCTTTAAGACTCTACAATGAATTTATCCTGATACTAGCTCAATAAAACCCAGGCTATGAATACCATCGGTCTAATACTCTTTTGGGAAAGTGCAGTTTTTTTTCTTTCTTTCTAAAGGAAAAGAGCTCAGGGTAAGATATCAGAAGTGCTAATTCAGATATTTCTGAAAAAGGTATGTTTTAAGTTGTCATTTGAAGACATTCGATGAATCAGCTGTTCGGACATCTAAGGGGAGTTCATTCCACCAACTAGGTGCCAGAACAGAGAAGAGCCGAGATGTGTGTCTTCCTTGTGCTTTGAGGGGTGGCGGGACCAATCGAGCAGTGCTGGAGGATCGGAGAGATCGTGGTGCAGTGCGGGGGGTGATGAGGTCTTTTAGGTAGGAGGGTGCCAGATCATTTTTGGCTTTGTATGTGAGCATCAGTGTTTTGAATCTGATGCAGGCAGCTACAGGAAGCCAGTGTAGAGTGCGCAGCAAAAGGAGTGGTATGGGAGAACTTGGGAAGGTTGAAAATAAGTCGAGCAGCTGCATTCTGAATCAGCATTAAATGTAAGAATAATTAAAGGCATGACAGATGAAGTAAAATCACACAATATAATAAAAATGGAACACATCATACTTACAAAAACAGGCAATATTAAATATAGTAAAGTGCAGTATAAAGTAATGTGGAATGTTTGTCGCAGGTCAGTTTCAGCTTCACTCCTAGATACTCCGTACAGATCTGGAATCATTTTGCAGCTGAAATGTGTTGGGGAGGGGATACTATAACGAGGTTTGAGTACCTTTATCATGTAACAGAATCCCGTTTCTCAGAACCACAGTGTAGGGCTGTAGGTCTTTGGCTATGAAATACGCTTTCACTGTCAATTGGTTAAGCAAATAGCCCGATTCTGAAACGCAAAGCAACCGCCGTCTTGAAAGAAGTCAGAAAACAGCAATAAAGTAAAAAAAAAATAAAAATAATTGCGATCTGGTCGGAAGAACAGATACAACAAGATCTGCACAGTATAACAAATTTAAAATCTAATACACTAGTGCAACGCAGTATTGGAGAATTTACAGATATAGCGATGCGATTTTGGTGTAATAAATATTGGGGTATTTATGTGTTAGTTAATATAAAATAAAAAGATTAGTTAAATTTCTCACAAACCTGTCTAGGAGTGATTTAAATAGCTTTAATAGCTGAGAATGATTATGATAGTCTCGGAGAATGCATGCAGTGCCCAAGCAAAAGCAGCGAGGTAAACTTTAAACTGATTAAAAATATATACAGTCGTCCCTCGCCACTTCACACTTCAACTTTCGCGGCTTCACTCAATCGCAGTTTTCAAATACAGTACTGTGCTCATTAAAATATATACAGTACTGTATATTCATTAGTGTATACAGTCCTGTGCTCATTAAAATATATACAGTACTGTATATTCATTAAAAAGTTGATAGAGACTGAAAATGATACACCGAGCGGTCAGTTGCCAGAGTTAGTTATATCCTCTTCCTATCCTGGCCACTGACTGGCTCAGCCTCACGCAAGTTAGTGTCTCTCATACACTCTTCTACATCGCTACGCATCGGAAGCATCTTTGTTTGCAATTTCTGAGAACTTTTATCTAAGCCCCACGGTGGCTCCTAAACGTGCTGCTTCTTCTAAGCCTTCTGCTGCTTCTTATTTTCATAGGTTAGTGGTTGTGTAAGAACTGTGTGTGTGTAATTAAATGATAAAATAGAAGTAATAATAATAATAATAATAATAATAATAATGATATTTGTAACGTATAATGTCTTACTTTCAATTATTTTGTCTAATATATTGGGTAATATGAGTGTAATGTGAAGTGTATATAGTTTGTTTATAGGTAGGGTGACCAGATCATGCATGTCATCCTGGAAACTTTGAGCTAGGACAGGATTTGTAAACTACCATTCCAATTAAAAGGACCTAAATTTCACTTAAGTGCTGCATTCTTGCTGTGTGCTGATTGGTCAGTCTCCTATAATCATACATGTGACATGTTAATGTGAAACAGCTGGATGAGTCTTTCAATCAAGAAAACAAACCAGTCAAAGCACAAGAAGAAATTAACTATTAGCCAAGCAAAGGAGTCTTTCAGGTTTCAAGTAGTTTGCAAAACTTGAAGTAGCTCGAAGTGTCCGGGATGACATGGATTATCTGGTCAGCCTATCTATATTTAAGTTCACACCTATGTTCCAAGTCAGTGTTCAATCAATGTTGTTAATGTTGTGTATCCTACATTATCAGTGTGATATTTTACCATGCAAATAGGGGAAAAACGTCCAGTTATCAGCAAAAAATAGACCAAAAAAGAAAAAAAAAAAAAAAATCGGCAGCATATATCAGCCATTGACTGACCCTGACTTCTAAATACCAGCAATAGATGCCAAAGTAAAATGTATAATAACATTAACCCCCCTGCACTGTCCGTAATGTCCGTATAAAACCATAAGTAAGAAAAAGTTAGATCTTAATGTTACTCACTAGCGATGCAAGAACTGCATGTGCGTAACATGCAATGTAAAATTTAATATCCAACATTGTCCATCTGTATACTACTAATGAATAATGAAGCCAAAATGTTCCCACATAGTGGACTTATAAGATGACGGTGCCTTTACAAATTTCCTTTTCTCTGTTTTGCGTTCACTCACCATGGTCACGCAACCGGGAAAAGTTGCATTTACTTTCCCCTCACTTCTCTATTTGCATTCAAAGCGCTGATAGGCTCCTCGGAAATTCAGGGAAATTATGATTGGTTGTGGAGACACGCTGAGCAGAGCTTCAGAGAAAACGCATCCCCCTGGTCCTAAGCAGTCCTATTTATTTCCAAATGCACAGAATGCGTGCACAATGACCACATTTTAAAAATTAAAGTTTAATGTCAGGCATACCAATGTATTGCGGTTCACCTGGGTGTATCGAACGGTTCGATAAAATACTGAAAACATTTGCATCCCTAGTTTACGGCAGCTTCTAATGTGATATTCTCAGCATTTCTAGATCACAGGGGGCCTGGGCCTGTGCACTAACCGCCGTGCAGGGCAGGGTTGACTGTACAATACATTCCTTTTTAATATTTGACAACACAAGTTAAGACTACTAAACTTTACAAAAACTCAATCTAACAATCAAGGACAAATGAAAAATGCCTAACAATATGAATCTTCCAAACATTTTTAAAGGCTCATTCTCTTTTTCCTGAACAGACACAAGAGGGCACTGCTGAGATTCCACACACTGCAAAAACAGCACTCTTAAACTGAATCCTAGCACAGTTTGAGGCCAGATGGAGGGACACACAAAATTAAGCATTCTAAAACTATTTTGTCTATGAGAGTTATAAGCCTGCCCTTTTCAGAGGCAGCTTTGTACTCTACACAAGAGAAAATGTGGTTTATCAGCATCTTCACACAAAATGTACTCTGTAGTTTCCTACCAAAGAGCAAGCTTCATCTCAATTATTAAATAAGCTTCACAGTAGTCTTCCTTGTTGCGAATCAAAAAATCAAATGACAAAGACATTAAACGTTTCCCCAAGCCCTCAAAGGACTTAAATTTAACACTACTCTGCTTTTCACTCAGTATCAGCTCATGGGAAAAGTTGGTGCCACTCAGCTTCGAATGCAAGGCACAAAGCGAAGGGAACACGCACCTCGTCTTCATGTGGTTAAGTTGGCTTAGATGAGTACTGAAGATTCACAACGGCTTCCTGTCTTGCATACCAATTAAAACAATCCAGCAGTATAATGCACAAGATGGAGACACAAACAAAGATCTGGTTTACATTGTTAAGAAGTCCACTCTTCTTCCAAGTGGTTCACGGCAAGCCCCTTGCAAACAAAGGCTAAGATCGGTGGCATTACAATATGCTGTGCCGTTAAGAGAAATTGCATATACGCCCAGTGATGTGATGAGGGCACATTAACCAAAGAAACAGAAGAGGCCAGGATCTGCCCAGGTGCAGAAAACCATCCAACCCCTTCTGAAAAGGCTAATTTGTCGAAAACAGTTACAGCACTAACCCCTCCTAATAACCCATAAATACCCAGAAGTGACAAAAGCATTCTACCCATCCCTTATGGGGTCATAAACAGACAAGCCACATAGGTCCCCACTATGAGGTCACACATTTAATTTTGGGAACAAAACAGTTTACAAGGCTGCAATCTTCTCAATTACCCTATGATCTTAAGTAGCAATGCTGAGACTTGTGGCCGACCGATATTGGTTTTTCAGGGCCCATATTAATACCGATTATTAGTTAATGGGGCCTATAACCAATATTGCATACGCATTTGCTTTTATATGCTTTCTTTGCATCCACCTTCAATAAGAATTTGGAGATAAAGTCTGCTATTAGAGTAAGGCTGCTCTATTTAAAATTAATGTTACCTTTAAATTAATGGCAAATCATTCATTATACAAAAAAAAAAAAACGTGTACAGTTGTCCCTCACTACTTTGCACTTCGACTTTTGCGGCTTCACTCAGTCGCGGTTTTCTCAAATACAGTACTGTGCTCATTAAAGTATATACAGTACTACTGTATATTCATTAAAAAATTGAATAGAAGACAGCGAAAATACAGCACACACTCGGTTGTCTGAGCCAATTATATCCTCTTCCTATCCTGGCCACTGACTGGCTCAGCCAATTTAGTTTCTCGGTCCCACATCGCTACGCATCAGAAGTATCTTTGTTTGCGATTTATGAGAACTTTTATCCAAGCCCCACGATGGCTTCTAAACGTGCTGGTTCTTCTTATTTTCATAGGTTAGTCCTTCTACGTAAGAATTGTGTGTGTAATTAAATGTACAATAATAATAATAATAAGCTTTGTAACATCTGTCTTATTTTCTCTTATTTTGTCTAATATATTGGGTAATACGAGTGTAATGGTGACTAAAGGGTGTCTAGACAACAGGCCTTCTCATTTAAATTTAACGAAGTATGGAAAGGTTGTAAAACACACTTTTAAAAGGGTGAGCAAATTTCAGGGATGCTCTAAATTTTACTGCCTTGAGTACAGTGTCAAATGAGAGTTATATGAGAGACCTTCCTATGGGCCCCATCACTATTACTATACTAGTTTCATGTCTAGAGGGCTCTAATAATGTTAAAAACCGTATTTAGAAGGTCGTAAACAGGTTTTCTATTGCTCTAACTACGAAAATATTCAATTTATAAATAAAGAATCCTACTTTGTGAAAATTCACTTTTCGCGGTAGAGTCTGGAACGGATTAAATGCGATAAACGAGGGTCGACTGTATACTTTTTACCAATTCCTAAGTATTCATAACACAGCTGCAGCAAGAATAAGACATCTAATAAAACATACGCCTGAGCTGGACAAATCAAATTAATAGATGCTTCAATACCATTAATACCTTTTGCTTAATAACATAACAGAGTTTAGCAACACATTTAAATTAGCAGTAAGAGACTTTAGCTGGTAGCTAACGTTACCAGTAACGTGAGAATCTCATAGGGATGAGTAATGTAAGTACCGCAATGTAAAGTAAGATAAGTAGCCTGGAACCTCAGATAAGCTCCTGTTGCAACATTAGCTGTCACTGCTAAATAACGCTATTAACACTATATCATTATGGGTAACATTGCTGCCTCATACCGCAATATACTGCATTCACTAAAGGAAAAAGTCTGTTTTTCAGAATTACGTAGATACACGTTACATAAAAACAGGCTTGGATGCTTTGGTGAACGCATGATGCTTCCGTAGGCTCACATTATCACTGACCCCCAAAAATGGTCATTATTCTGACATTTTCAGCAGTGTTACTTGGAAAGTGGTCAAGCTTTTCATCATGGAAACAGCTCATGGGAGCTCTGTGGCGTTTTGTAACTTCAGTGTTTAGATCTAATGTTTAAATCTGGGGAAACATCTGCGGCTTTACCCTCCAATCTCAGCAGAATCCCATGCTCAGCTGAAACTCCTCTCTCCTCTTCGCTCCCTTGGGGCTTCATGCTGCGCTCGTGTTTGAGTGTGGTATGACTGACAGTAAGGCTTCAGCGTTGACTGGCTATTACTCATGTGAAATAGCTAATCAGAGACTGTTCAGGGTGGGACATTAAATGAAGCAGCGAGATGATAGCGAAAAGCAGACGCAGTGAAGGCAGTGGAGCCACAGTAGCGCACCTTGTAATTACCTAATATCGTGAGCGTTAAAATAAAACGCCAATACCGATAATTAGCAAAATGCCTGATATTGGCTCCCAATAATCGGTCGACCCCTAGTTGAGACGCATTCAACCTGCACTTCAACAACTTCTGCAGAGACCTAGCTGAGCACAACAGCTTGCATTCTTGATATAATCAGGGCTTTGCTGACCGAGTTGACGCCCTGATAATGACCTGATAGCTGAACCACTGGACCTGCTTTAACAGAATAATGCCTTTACTTTCATTCCAAATTTGCCAAAGAAAATCTAATACCACACCGCTGAGCATGGCTTCATACAGTTTCACACTGAATATCCAGTTTCCAAGGTGTGAGGAACCTGATCAGCTAATGGACTTTCTGGTCACCACCGAGCAACTTTCATCCGGTCCACATGTTATAAAAACGCCAGATGAGGCATAATTTTAAATCAACCCTATGCCATGTTTTATTAATGCAAACTGTAGAAATATCACAAAACAACATTACCTTTTCTGGTGAAGTGGTCCTTTTTTATATCATTCGCTCGGTCCAACTTACTGAAAGGAGAAAGGAAAAAAAAAAAGTTATTCCACTGCAAAAGCACTAGTGCACATTAACTTGTTAACAATCCAGTCATTACACTTGGAATAATTTATAACCTGGAATGCATACACCAGATTGTGCTGTTCTTTTGACTTCCTTCCCTCCAGGTTAAATGCATCACTAAATTATTCAATGCCCTGTAAGTGATACTTCTATCCTTGCCGAGAAAAGAAGATTATTAAAAACACGCCTTCTTTAAGGCAATGTTGAGCCTACCCACATGCCGGATATCAAATGACCGCTCGCCAAGGCTACTGAACAGGAGTTAATGGTTACAAGACAAGTGGTTTGAAAAAGTCATGGGTTGTAATCAATTTTCTAGTGAGATTTCCCACAAACATAAAATGTGTCAGATACCATGATTTACAGTTGTCATCAATAGTGTCAGGTATCTCAAAGGTACAGAAAAAGTAGAAGTGACCGAGCCAGACCGCGCCACAGTGATTTTGCATGTTTTCCGGTTCCAAAACAAAATTATAATACGTTAAAAGCACTGACAGCCACTGCATTACAGACAAAAGCTGATTATCAGGCAGGTATTCAAAGTCGTATTTGCTGGTACAACAATGCCACCGATCACAGGGCAATCAAACCTCAGCTATATGATTTCAAATCCACTCTGAACTACAGATTACTTGAAGTGAAAGTGATACAGGTTTAGCTGAACAGATGAGCTGCACAGCCTGATCAAGTGTTGCTAGCACCTTCTGACAAGCAGCGAGACAATCAGTGACAAATTCTTCTTGCTGCTGTTGCTCAGACATGTTTTCCAAAGTCATCCGCACTTTGTACACCTGGATTTATATTACTAGTATAACACAAAAGTCACTTACAGTTTTCTCAGGTATTTCCCAGAAATGGCAATTCTCTATAGAAAGCTTATCACTAGTACATAAGGAAATCCTTATGACAAAACGCATGATGGGAACTCTAATATGCATCACTGTTTTTTTTTTTTTTTTTACAAAGTGTTCTGATCTTTCCTACACAGGCTAATATAAAGCAGTCCTCCACTTGCCCCCATCACTCAATTTATAACTCAAAAACAGCAGATGCAGATATAGATAGATATATTTATATTAACTGCTTCTACAGTACTCTCACTTTAACACACGCCACACCAACGCACACCACAGAACAAAGGCGGCAAACGGACTGTGTGGCAACTGGCCAATAGGAGCACTGCTAGTGGGGCACCTTCCTTATATGGGACTGTACCTCCCCATTGGGCGACATTGCAGCCAGTCAGACCTCCTACGTCCCAGTTATTGAAATAAATTGTCTGACTGCTATCAAATTACCTCTACATATTAAAAAGTCACACATTAACTCTCACCCATCTGGCTGCTAAAAGGGTCACCACAACCGCTGTACTCCCCTAGATGAAAGAAGACAGAATCATGCAGGGAGAATATCTTATGGTTTCATCTACCCTTCATTTGAATTATTTGCAGTTACCCAGCAACTCCCTCCACCACAACAGTAATTAAATATGTGGGGCAAAAAATGCATCAAAAATATAATATTGAAGTTTGTACACAAACTGCTTAAAGAAGCTGTTATTCTGCAGACGGTCACCTGTCCAAGTGCTCCTGGTGTAACAGATTGGTTGACAGTGGGTATAGCAGGGGAGACTGGCCACCGCACCTGGGTAATTGTGAAAATAAGCTCCTGCCACAAGCTTATGAATAACTGGTGGTTTCTATGGTAACAACAGGCCTTCTCATTTAAATTTAACGAAGTATGGGAAGGTTGTTAAACACGCCTTTAAAAGAGTGAGCAAATTTCAGGGATGCTCTAAATTTTACTGCCTTGAGTACACTGTCAAATGAGGGTGATATGAGAGACCTTCCTATGGGCCCATCACTATTACTATACCAGCTGACACTCAAGTATACAAGAGGTATATTATGGTCATCCTCCACATGCAAAATCCATCACTTATCTTTAGGGAACCTTCAGTAATGACATCATCAAATCAGAGTAGCTCCTGCTTAAAACAAGAACTACCTTTTTAGTAGGGATGGGCCCTGAAACCCAGTATTAAACAGGCCCTGGAGCTTATTATTAATTATTAAAGACTGTAATAAGCCCTAACGTCATCACTTCTCTGTGGTACTGGAGAAATTAAGAAAATAGATTTCCTATTTATTGCTACTACATAAAAGTTCTCTTGGACATTTCACCTCACCAGCTCCATTTCTGATTTCCGAGTTAAGTACAGTGAAATTGCAGAGAGGGGTGGAGCTCTCTCTTTCTCACGTGCAGCATAATGCAGCACACACAAAAAACATGCTTTTTAATGTTAATTTATATACAGTATGTATGAGAAAATAAAATAATGCTAATTCTGTTGTTTTTTTTTTCCCTCTCTCTCAAACCCCTAAATAAAAAAGTACTGATAAGAAAACCATTATCATGACGGATTGATAAGCAGTAAGAGCCGCAGTACCGCTAAAATCTTAATGATACCCATCCCTACTTTTAAGTCACCTCAAACATAACTATAGATCAGCGTACAGCTTTCATCTGTCTGAGGTAGCAAAAAGCTCCAGAGAGATGGAGACAAACAAACCTGTGACTGTCGTCAAACAATAGGCCACATTGAAAACCTGTGAATAGCTGCCCATCTAACTAGCCTTTCAGAACGTTCAAATGGCTCTGTTTATTGTCCATGTTCATTTACATTCCAGAACATAGTTATTGTTCAGAGCAGTTCTGGGTGTTTTGGGGGGGAGGCGGTCCAGCCAGCTGCTGCTTCTAGAACAGACAAGATGGATCGAGACCCCCTGCCCATCTCAAAGTGGAGAGATGCTTCCAAGGGTTGTGAGCAGCATCATAAAATGGTGGTGATGAAGCCCAGTGTATCCTTAATATAAACTGATCTTCAATGGTTTCAATGATTAATATGAATAGCTATATATTTGTCCTGTTGTGCTATTTTTATTTTTTTTTTTACTTAAAAGGAAAAAAAATAAGGCCAATAGGACTTTAAAACCAATATAACAGCTCCTGGAATGCCCATCAGGTGCAGCAGGACATTCAGACTCACAAATTACAAAACAGAATTAAATTCAAACTCATCATCAGACCATCTGAAATTTTACTTCTAGACATAATCAATGCTTTTTATGTGACCTGTGAGTATGCCAGCAAGGATCCCGTAATTCAAGCTCCATGTGTGCTGCATGACTCCATTCCACCCCTTTCTGCACTTGGCATGAGGAGGACTTCTAAATGAACTCTGGAAAACGGTTTGAACTCATTGCTCAGTTACAACTGTTTCACTATACACCTGCCGCCTATTACTGCATGGCTTCAACACCTTCATCAAATGTGTTGATAATACCAAAATCATATCACTCATGACAATAAAATGGCCTACAATGAGGCTGGCAGGGTCACCATGTGACCACAGACCACAGCAGTGTAGGAAGGAATGGCTCCAAAAGTGGCAAACGTAGCTTCATTTAGGAGCACAAATAAATATCTGGGAGCAGTCAGTGATTTTTAATCACGTCAACTTAACGCATCATCATAATACAATTGCACATACATGCGAGTGGAAAGTAAAGATTAAGAATGACAGACAAAAACTATTTTTATGTTCGTATTTTAGAAATCTTTCGATGTTTTATTATAGATCACGTTACAATTAATACTGTAATTAAGACTGATTTGTTAATGAATGCATCCCTACAGCATAAATGCCGAAGAGGTGCGCTGCGTTTCACGGTGGCATCGCGCTTCATATGCGGGTTTCCTGACAAAAAAAAATGAAGAGCAACGGATATAGGGGCATCCTTGCTAAATAACAGATCACTAGCCTTCTCTTACTCAAGTCACTAGAAATTCCTTAACCAGTCAGGGTTAAATCGGTACCCTTTCACCAGCGGTTGTGATCTTCTTCATCAATTATAACTTTTATTCTCCCATTCCAGCATGTTTGATAAAAAAAAATATATATAAATAAAAAATTCGTATGCTTTGTATGTTACCAGTTCTTTTAGTGCTCTCGACTTTGAGAAAACTTTTTATCTCCGGATCACTGCAGAGGTGCATGCTGGGAGATCATCATGTTCTGAAGCAGCCAATTGTAGTGTGAAACAACTGACAAATAAATGTATGCAAATGTGATAGCATTTGCGAGAATTATGACTTGCTCACTCAGTGAGCTTTTGGTGTTTCAGGTGATTTTCTTAGACTATGTTAGAAGTCACGCGCACCAGTGCGCCTAAATCTGTACTCACGTTCACACACCGACATTTTTACTCGCACATGCGTGTGAAACGGGCACACTGTAGAGCCCTACCTTGGGATGCAGACCTTGCAGCAATGAGGCGCTCTTTACAATGAAGTGAACTAGTTAAATATTAACTACAAACTACTGCAGAAGCACAGTTCTCTTTTGGGCCACAAGGTCCGTTTAGAGGGCAGACAAAAGGGAAGGATGAAAGAAAGCAAAACCAAGACAATCCCTTGAGAATCCCATGGTGGGAAGGACAAAAAGAAAAAAGAGGTGCAATATCAGTTAATATAAATCAGGATAGCTGCTATGGACTGCCCCCCCCATCTTGGGATATTCCTTTCCTTGCGATCATAGTTTCCAGGCTAAGCAATTGACTCCCGCCACACTGCATTGGAGAAATGTTATTAAAATATTCAAAGTCGGCAGCACTGGAGCTAAATACATTATTAAAATAATGTCAGATTTTCAGATGTCTGAATTGGAGGAATTTTATCACAGTTTTATCATTCATCACTTAGAAAAGCTCTCTAAGTACCAGCTTACAACATGTATTTATTAAATCTAGCCCATTTTCCACTGAGTAAAAAAATTTCGTCACATCATTCTGCTAATCTGCGCTGGCCATTTCATGGTTGGCAACCCCCATCCCACTCAGCAAGTGCCTCAGAAATTAGCTTGTCATTGGGATTATAAATATATATATATTAGGGCTGTCAAAATTGACGCGTTAACGCGGATTAATCCAGCGTCGTGATTAATCTGATTAAATACATTAACGC
>JAODKM010000101.1:149705-192525 GCA_026780845.1 Petrocephalus sullivani | reverse complement strand
AAATGCAGCGTTGAGGTAAGTTCAGGTAAGAAATAGTTGGCAACGCTGCATTTCAGGAATTTTGAGTCATTCTGCGCGTCAATATATTTAATCAGATTAATCACGACGCTGGATTAAACTGCGTTAACGCGTCAATTTTGACAGCCCTAATATATATATATACACATATATATATAGAAATATTGGTTAGGTTGCAATTTATGAAATATTCAAGATCAAGTACAAGATAAAAAAATGAATGGAATAAAACCAGCTGTTACTTAACAGCAATATTTGGTATCTCTGATAAGTATACGGTTTATTTATTCTGAAGTTATCTGCCACCATTTCTGCATGTTCTCTCCAAGCCAATAAATCACTTTCATCATTGTGGTTGGACTCATTCATATACAGTGTGGCACATTTATGAGAAATAAAGGGAGCAAGGAGAAGAACAGCGAACAAGAACTGGTCACCAAAACATTCACCTTCCCCTGTACAGAAATATTCTGGATTCCACAGAGATAGTACAGAGAAAAAGTGCTTTGCGTCAGCACAGTTCGTGGCAACACCAACTTGTATGACAAACTAAACTGATAAACAAGATCTATTTGGCTGTAGTCTATTTTTAATTTTCAACTCCTTTTGTTACATCACATTTATCACAAATAATTAAAACCTCGATGCAATATTTTCCCCAGTATGACTAAATATCGCCTGAGTTTCAAGGTTACTTTTAATGTTTTAAGTTGTCCTTTTGCAGTAACAACTGACGTCTCATTTCCTACAATTTGATTCAATTTTTCACGCTACCTTAAAAAACGTTTTACATTATCCTTATCCTTCTGAAGGAACAAATAATATTTCACAAGGGGAAAAAATACTTTGATTCGTATACGATTTCCTCCATGTGTAGTGCAGTTAATCAAATTCAAATAATTTATGGGGAAATTCAATCAGTAATTCTACCCTTCCCAGTCATTGGTTAAAATTAAAAGAAAAAAGAAAAAAAAAAATCTGTCACATGATTTTCACAGGCAATATGATATGAGCATTCAGTGATTTCTCAGACTATAACATTGCTTCGAGTCACAGACTTCTAAAACACTTTCACATCCGAGAAAAAAAATAACAAAAATGATACAGAAACTAAATTAGGGTAGTACATGTGATGGCCACCATAAGTATCTACAAGGCAGCCCATATTAATCACAAATTAATCTCAATTTCAGAAATATGAGCAAAGCCCATTCCTGGCAGTTGACAGTACATACAAAAGGCTTGATGCTCTTTTAATGAAAAATTATGATACATGCTGTATGTGGCAGGGTCATAACACAAATTCCACCCAATAGCCAATTAAAATGTCCATCTGAGGGTCACTAGCAGAGCCTGGCACGCTGACACTATGTGCGAGAGGACTTATTTGCCCCAGGATGTTCAATGAAAAAAAATCAGAAATTGACCCCAGGACACAACATCTTCAAGATCACATGACCCTCTAAATTATGAGGCAGGCAGCTTTCTGTCACTACAAAACAAGAACAGCATATAAACTGATGTTTTTTCCACTCAAGCAGTAAACCGTCTTTTAACAAGTGCGACCTGTGCAAGGCGGCCAATGTGTGAACACTCTCTCATGTTTACTGGTAGTAAATGAAAAGAAAAAAACCACCCTAATGCGGTTTTTACAGAGACACACAAAAAATCTGCCATTGTTAGGCAGATATTTTTGTTCTCTTTATGCAAAGAAAGTACTCCTGAAAGAGCTAGGCCTGAGTTAAACCTTCCACGTACAGGACACCAGTTTGAAACAATTTATAGAGAAGCACAGGCCATGTGAATTGCACTGGCTCTGAAGCGTGTTACTTCACCACCCAAATATGCACGACATACGAAAGAGCAAAGCTGTGTGGCTCAAGTGTGTCACTCGGGGGAAATGCTGTGGTTGTGAAAAAGCACAAGTTCAGGGGCAGGCTACAAGCAAGGATAACCCTAGCATGGTGACCAAAACACAACCTCTTAACACAGAGTACCAATACTACACAAGTTGTTTAGTAACCTACTCTTAAAGACTATAGTTTACCAATATGTTCTATTCAGTCAACGTGCATTTGATTCATGCACCATGTATAACTCACAGCCAAATGCAGTTATATGGCAAGTATTTTTAAAAGGCCTCACTAGAAGGATGATAGAAAGCTGGCAGTGTTAAAAAGCAGGATCTCTTCCACATTTCATGAAAATATACACTAATTTCATCCAGATAAACATATACACGGGAGGAGTTTGTCCCTAATATGGCCAAACCCCTAAATACGCCACCATCACTAGCCTGCCATTACACCAAGCCACTCTCCCAAAAACACTTGTTGGAAATTATTACTACACCCAGGCCTGACCACAAAAACGGTTTTACCTCCTAGGGAAAATTAAGACCCCCTACAAATGTTATGAAGCTAGAGGTGGGAGTCAAAGTGGGGGCAGGCATGCAAAAAAAAAATTCTGATGCAGAATACTTGAATATGTAAGTGCTGGTATTCAGTGAAGGGTTTCTGTCCACGTGCTTGGGCCCGCAACCGGTGCCCGCGCTCCTGGCTGAAAGACTCCGCCCACATTCCACAGTGGGCCTCAATAGTGCTTCTGTTCTGGGGACTCAAGGCCTCAGAAACACGCCAGCACAAAGGGGCCATGTGTGACTGTGCGAGTACGCATGCACATCGTTTAAAACAACCGTAAATCCAGGCCTCTGTTAATTCCACTATACCATGACCATTCTGAAGCTTCAAAGCTGATATGAGGAATGGAAGCCCAGTTTTCAGCTCAATCACACTAAATAAAATAAAATGTCTCAAAGGCAGATTGTATTGTGCTAATCAACTGCCAAAGCCAGCTCAGGGGAACAGAAATTAATAATGGCTTGTTGACTCGAGTTCATATAGTAGGGAACAAAGGCCTACACTGTTGATTTCCACAACTACTGCACTGAAAAAGAAAGAACTGAGTTATTTTCATAGAGAGATTACTTTCACAACCGTTTTGATAACACCTTAAAAGAAGAACTGAGCTTTTCTTCACAGGACGACCTGGTGTTCTCTTTAAAGGAAAGAAAAGAGGTCTGTTCACATAAAAATGGACTCTGCTTCCCAGACCTGGGTGCACAAGCCCCATGGTGCAAGGAGTATGACAGGCCCAATGACAGTGGGAACCCTTAAACAGAATTTCACACCCGAGGCTGAGATTCTGATGGGGGCATTCATTCCATCAGATGAAGAACCCTGCCAAAAGACAGATTCACTGCCTAAAACTTGTACAAATAACAGAATTACACTGATTTCAAAGGAGTCACACATTCATATAAGTTATCTGGAAATAAACGTCATAAAGCATCACATGAAATTCTGAAAATGTTTTTAAAAGTATTTTATAACAGAACTGAATTCAAATTCTAATACATTACCAAACAACAGGTACTGTACACCACTCATTTCCTTCTCTATTAACCCTGACATTTCGGTACAAAAGATTTGCAGAGGCAAAGACAGAAAAAAAAATAACCCACAAAACAGGAAGCTTGTTGAATGATGTGCAGGCAGAAAGAAAAACAGGAGAAGTATGACAGAGAGGAGCAAGGCCATTCACCATCTATGGACAATGTGCCTTGTGAAATTCCTGTTTTTACCTCTACTAATAAACTTGTATGAATCTTGACTCAAGGGCAACTGATAATGCTGCAAATTCAGTTCTGATTATGGATGTCTGCCAGTTCCCGACAAGCTCAGATTAAACCAAAACTTCTCCCGTTTGTGATTTTTGCCTAACCTGGTAAAACTATCCAAGAGATAAGCACCTCGGGGGGGCACCACACACCGGATATAAGACATAAACGAATCAGGAAATGGGATTGGCACTCATGAAACAGCTCTCTGGGGATCAGAATGTCATCCAGATGGCTCTGGTTGGCGGCCGTAGCAAATACCATCATGTTTTGGGGTAGTCTGCAGCCATCTGAGTTGTAAGGGCTCTTATCTGTCCTAGTTATCATCTTGACCGGTAGGTCTGCAGTTCTCCAACCAAATAACTTCAGAATTTCATTCTGTTCAGTGCAACTGAAGGCAGAGAGCATGAGACAAGCCCATAACCACTTGACATATCGGGCAAAAATGCTGCCAAGAATATTCTGAGCCCATAACCAGCAAAAGAGTTCCATACAACGGACAGGATCCATGTCAATCCAATATCATTCACCTAACCAGTATCAAAATAACACAGCCACCCCCTTTGATGCTTTGGTATTACCATGGCTCTGTTTGAAAAGCTGGATGGGAAGTTCAATTCCCTGAAGTACTTAGCCCCAGCTATGGGGAGTGGCAGATTCAATATCCATCACTCTGATGAACCAATGTCTTAATGAGCCAGACTTCGAGGGGCTGTTCGCAATGTGAAACTCATGCCATTCAAGTTGGGCTCCAGGCTGACTGTGACCCTGTACTGGATAAACAGCTATGTATGAGGGATGGATGGAGGAATGGATGGATGGATTGATGGATGGATAAAATTCTGGAAAAAAGCTACAAGAAATTTAGCATGTATTAACCAGAAAGATTTCTTACATTAACTTACGAAAGAAAAGCACATCATAAGCATCAAATTTCCATCCAGTGGGCACAACAGCACTACCTATGAATCAAAAGTTATGTCAGATTTTCTGCAAGGTTATTGCCTTTTGTAAGCAACTGTTGAGGGCTGTTGCCATCCAACGTCTGTTCAGATGTGGCCTGAAAATGTCAGTCAGGCATCACATTTTTCTAAAGTCACATCCTGTTATGTTACAGAAGTCTGAGCCCAGACAGAAAACCTGAAAAAAAAAACACACTTGCCAGTTGCCTACCCAGACTGAACACTGAGAGCATCACTAACTGATGAGAGACCCCAAGAACCAGAAGAAGCCATTTCCCACACTCTCAGATATACTAATCCTGAATTGCTTTCTAAATAGTGCAAATTTAGAATCAATTTTGTAAAAATAGATTATGCTCCATTTAGGTTTTCTGAAATGGCAAGCACTAAACTAAAATAAGACACCACTTTGTTTAAAATCTATACACCTCCACTACATAGTAAGCCTTCCTCAAACACAGCAATGCAATGTGGATGGCCACACTGCATTTTTTTTCTGTCCACTGAGGGACAGAATATAAAAGCCACTGAGATCACAACAACCAATATAACATGCTGTCACATACAGTTACATGCAAGATTACACTTCACAAAAATTACATTCTTGTATTTTCTCCACTTTACCTTTTAATTATGAAAAGCACGACCATGAGAAAATGAGAATGCTTTATATAATGCATCACGCTAAATTCTGCATATAATTAGTTCAACAGAAATGTTCACAGTAAAAGGAACCAGCAAACATCCCTAGATTACTTAGATACAGTCCGTGGAGTTTCTCCCTGAAATAATTTGCCTGACCAAGCAAGAAATTATAAATCACAGTATCCTGACATTTTTTGAATACACCTGATGATTTTTAATATTAGAATTACAACTAAACACCTGCAGGAAATCATTAATTATTGGTTACTTTTAAAACAAAAGGGGGGGGGTGTTGTCACCACTAAAGGCTCAGCTGTTCTGATATCTTCAGCCAAAGACAGAATTCCACAAATGAGGATCAACAACAGCATCTGACTTCTCAAAAGGAACTCAGAACATGTGCACCCTGCCAGCTATTGCAGCGGGTCATGCCAGTCTACCTCACCCAAGCTACAGTTAAAGAGACAAGACACAAAAATCACATCCACAAAGCCACTGTTCTGTCTATCCTGAACCTGATGATGGGTCCCCGGGGTAATGCACCGATCCCGTTCCCAGGACTGGTAGGCCGCAGCCTTTCCCTGGCAGAGGGATTTGAGGAAAAGAACAGCTGCTATGGACTATCCCTGGCAGCAGCCACACGAATTCCTACGTGGATCGGTGGGATTAAAGTACAAACTAAAACAAAAAACAAAAGATTTTACAACCAGTCACTGCCTCCAGTTGATGCTAAATTTTCCAAAGGACGGACATTTAAACATACAAGGCCCATAGGCTGGGGGGGGGGGCATGAGGGAAGGTTCCATAGACAGAAGGATGGATCTGTGCTTCTCTGTGGGTCTGTCTGTACACGTATAGGACTGTCCATCAGCAAGAAGCCCCCAGTACGTGGAAAACCCGGCAGCCATACACCCGCCCCCCAAAAAAAATCACCATTTAGAACTTCTAATGTAAGGAACCCAAGAAAGTTCAAGAAAAAGAAACAAATAGGCTGGATAGCGCGCACACACCGGGATGGAAGCGGCTCCGCTTCCTGTTAGCGGCCGCCTAGCGCTCGGCGACGGCCGGGTGTCACACCGAAGCAGCCCGGCCGCCGACCCCGCCGCCTGGGTACCGGGACGCGGGCGCCGGGGTGACGCCGGGGTGATGCCGGGACCGCGGTCGCGCTGCTTTGGGGGGCTTTTACCTATCGCCGCCGCGCGACACTCCGCCGCTACGACACACACACACACCGCGCGCGTGTCTCCGAGTGTGTGTGCGCGTGTGTGTGTGTGTGTGTGTGTGTGTGTGCGCGCGCGTCCGCCCGTCAGCCTCGCGGCCAGCGCACCGCGAGCGGCCGCCCGGTCCCGCCGCCGAGCCCGAGCCCGAGCCGCGCTCCGAGACGCGCCGACGAGCCGGCCCGAAAGTCGAGCCCCGAGGGCGGGAAACTTACCTCCGCGTCCGCCGAGGGAGATATCTACAGCCCCTGACAGGAGCCGTCAGCGCGGAGAAGAGGGGGAAATAGGCGCGAAGCTCGGCGAGCCGGAGACGTTCCCTCGGCGGTGTGACCGCACGCATACACAGCGACCTTCCTTTCGGCACCCCTCCCTTACATGCGCAGCAGAAAAGCAGTACGAGGCAACTGGGAGCTCGCATTCTCATTGGTTAATACAGCCAGCCGTCAACCCCGCAATGTCCAATCAAACCTCAGAGGGAGGTTCCTTAGCTGGCCAATGGTGAAGTTTAACGTGATATTGGGAGTTCTTATTGTGAGTTATGCCATAGGAAGTTTCATTTTCCTAACAGGAACTGGTAAAAAAATAAAACTACACAATTCAATGCGTCAATATGGCTCTATTAATGACGCACTATAATGAGCTGAATTCGATGATCGTTTTAGGATTGTTCACTATTTATGAAAACCATGACCATCTAAATTTATGAATTTTAGTTTGTATGTGTACAGGGATCGTGGCAAGACTAGTCTGTGTCCGTGACAAAATGTTTTGATTGAATTGCATTTTTATCACAATGTCCGTCAGAATTCTCCATATGGCGATGAACCAGTGTAGGTATTAGCTTGTTAAAAGCAGATAGGCTGTTTCCAATAGTGATAAACACGTTTATGCATAGTCGTATTTTATTAGAAGATTGTCTAAAAAAGGTGGCTTCGACTGAAAAACAAATCATCACTTTAAGCATATATACGCCGCGGATTTGTTTTTACAACTCGACTACTGGGTATGAGACCACCTGTGCTTCACCTGCGATGCTCAAAGTCAGGGGAATTAGTCTGCTTGCCTGTTGATAGGGGCCTGGAACCTGCCTGAGATACGTGGTGCTCTGTGATGCCAGACCGGCCTGTACGTCTCATCCACATTCATTGTGTCATAGTGTAGAATATTCAACACTGCTTCCTCAAACTCGGAAAGCGGCCCGAAGAAGCTGGACAGTGTTAGTACTAACATAAATTATAATATGAACTGATTTTCCATTATAATAACTCGACACAAACGTCGCATCCAGGGTTGCAGGGTCCCCAACGCTTTTGATATAGCAAATTTTAGGTTTACAACGGAATAATATAGATTTACCGTACGATTTCTTGCGTGAGCGTAAGAGTCTGAAAGCGTGAATATCACGCCAGATGCGTGAGAGCTGGCAACCATGTGTTTTATTCCTGTATGAAATATATTTGCTTCCCTTTTAATCGGTCAGGGTGCGCTGTCTTTTGGATGAGCTGTGCGGAAAGCTTTTCCATAGGTTACAGTATGCAGTTTGCCTGTAAAAGTTGGCTAACCCGTTGCTTAACCAGAGGAAATTAATTGCTGTAATGTCAATCATAAAACCTGCCACAGTGTTACCAAGTGTGCTACCAACTTGGTCCACCGTTTCCTCATACATGCAAAGGATTGACTTTAACCTAAAATTTCCGTTGGGTGTTTATTGGGTCTTTATTAATAATATAAATGGCTCAGTTACTATTCACAAACTGTATATATTTGTTAACACAATAAAACGTTACCATACTGTACCAAAAACAAATGTTGTCACAAAATAAGATTAGACACACTTTATATGCATCTTTTTAAATCTTTTTCTTGTTCTTAAGTAACCTGTCCACAGGCCTGCCGGCTGCCCCCCACTGTCTCCCTCAGCCACCTCACCTGCCCATCTGCTTGTCTATCTGCTTGCCCATACCTACCTGCCTGCTCCACAATGTACCCACCCACCTATGCTGTTCTACCATCTGCCTGATTCCCCATTGCAGTAAGCCATGGTGTTAGTGAGGGTCGGACAGGCTTTCTTTAAGCTCTCATTCATTCTGTGGTTTCTTCCTCTGTGTGAGTTTCCTATTTTTCCATTACTAACTATAAGCTCTCATTCATTCTGGGGTTTCTTCCTCTGTCTGTGTGAGTTTCCCATTTTCCCATTACTAACTAGATGGTTTATTTCGTGGCATGAAAATGGACCTTTAGCGCCAGGTAGCAGGATGGCAGAGCGGGTAAGACTTTGGGGAGTTTGAATGTTCTCCTTGTGCCGTCTGGCACCTGATCTCCCAAGACACGTAGTTAAGCAAATTGCCATTGTGTGTGTGGTTTGGTATATACTGTATTACATTGTGGGGACCCAATGTTCCCACAATGAAGGAAAATGTGATAGTATATAGCCCGAGGAGACATTTTTCCATCCTACTACATTTTTCTGTCCCACTCAATTTTAGAAAGATCCATGAATGCAGTCAAAAAACTAAACTAGCCAAAACTCTTGTATTTTGTTTGTTTACTTATGGTTAATGTTAGGGCTGGGTAGCAGTTAGGATATTCATAGTTAGTATCAGGTTTATGCCCGTAGAAATTATATGAATACACAGACTGTATGTGTGTGTGTGTGTGTGTGTGTGTCTGTGTGTGTATGTGTGCACAGCAATATGGACTAGCATCCCATCTAGGGTGTTCCTCTTCTTCCTGTAAAGCCCTGTGGTTCCTGGAATAGTTTTCCTCAAGAAGAAGTGGTTGGAAGACTGATGGTGATTATCAGGACCTGGAAAGGTATGGGGAAGAGCAGATTTTCATTGTATATATCAGCTTGCAGTAATGCTGCTATAGAAATATGAAAATTTTTAAGAGACAAAGGGAATTCCGCAACATGTGCCTGGAGATGAAAATTAGAGAAATATTGAGATTTTCAAAGCTATTGAGCTTTGCTCATATTAAGTTTCAAATCAGATTCAACGGAATCTTTTTGTGGGGGGAAAGATTTGGCTGTGTGTGCGTAATACAGTGTTATTTTCTCTTAAAACATAGAAGATGTTTGCTGATGAATAAATAGAAATGTATACTGTATGTCATTTTGCCTTCCAAGGCAATCTTTCGGTTGAACTAGCAAATTCTTTACCAGCAGAGGGCAGTGTTTGTTCAGCAGGTAACAATCATGCATAACCTACACATTCTTCATTGAGCTAAAAACGCATGGCGATCTACATGGGTATGCAGAATGGGTATAGATATTGTGTAGTATAGTGTATTATCATTGAGAGCAAATAGAATTTTCTACTGGAAATGGCTATTATTCCTTAAAATAAGGGCTGTGCTAGAAAAACCAGCCAATAATTTGAAATTCACTAAAAATAAACCGGCAAAAAAGTATCTACCCACATAACGTGAAAGTGCCTCATTTTTCACAAATTCAGCCTTAAAATAAAGACATTGTCTACGGTTTCTGAACATGTGTTGCGATAGCAGAGAAGCGGTGGGCTGTCCCAGGCAGCCATGTTGGTGAACGCCAGGCCAAGGCTTGCATAGGCACGGTTTTCTCCTTCTCCAAAGTTCAGCATCTTCACAGTATCTTCCCACAAGCCTGTCCAGCCACACAAGGTAGGAAAATGCCTTTTTTCCTCGCAAATGCCACTTCTGTGTGTGCATGTCACTCTTGCTTCACTGCAGCAGAAGCCTGAATTCTCTGCCCTGTCTGCTTCCATGGCAACCATTATAGTACAGTCGTCCAGGCTTCTACCAACACTATGGAGATGAGACATGTACCTGTGAAACAGGGCTGTACTGCTCACAGCTTATCTCATGCATGACCTTCCTGGAGATATTAAAGGCAAGTGGAATGCATGTTCCTGCAGTTAAGCATGGTTCACATTACACACATCTGAATTATTCAAACACTGCCCTATTAAGATTTACACTTTGTAAGTGTTGCTTCAACTGGAATGTGAGGCAGATCCATGTGACACCGGCTTGGGGGAATGGAACAGGAACGTTATTGAGGCTTTGAGAGTTTAACAAATTGGGGGAGAGGAACGAACACCAATGGATTGCCATTATGGCAGTGGTGAGTGGGGGGTGCAACTAACTTGGGAAATATTATGGCCTTTGGCTGCTGAGAGTAGCATGGGTACTTGGTATCATTGCTGCTCTCTGCTGGTGTAATTGCTTAGGGCAGAGGGAGGCAGTTTTATATATTTTTGGACTTACCCTGCCCCCGCAAGTCTCAGGGTTGCTATATTTGATCAACAGGCTGGTGTGAGATTTTCAATTCAGTTCAAGAAGTACCCTCATTTATATGTGTTTTATTACCTTTTAAATTGTCTGGAGCAGGGGTGCCCAACGCCAGTCCTGGAGGGCCAGAATCCAACACAGTGTGCAGATTTCCCTGGTAATTAGCTGATTAAGATGTGTTTGAGCAGGGAAATTTGCAAACCAGGGCTGGAGTTGGGCACCCAGGGTCTGTAGGGTTTCCAAAGTACCCCAGCATTTTTGATGTAGTTAATTACAGGTTTATAATCAGGGGCTGACCTAAGTGGCACGCACTTTTTTCACATAAAGCGTAAAAAATATTTTAAAACACAGTTATTTTTCTTTTTAAGGTTACCGTAAGGTTAGTTATGCTTTTGCGCTGTGAAGACTGAAAACTGCGGCACATTTTACTATTTATCCCGCGTATGCGTACTTGTGTACCACTTATGTTAACCCCAGTTTATAATAAAATAATATAAATTTACCATAAGATTTCTTGCGTGAGCGTGAGAGTGTGAAAGTGTCACGGCAGACGTGTGAGAGTTAGCAGCCCTGAAGTCACGCAACCACCCTTGTCTATTCAGAAATAATTTTTATTTTGCTGCATCCATGTTTATATAAGTTATTATCTCTGTAGTTACACACCTGGAGAGTAGCCTCACGCCACCTGGATGGCAAGAGCCAGCCGGCACATTCTCTGGCCTTGGCTGCGTTTGCCTTGGGGGGTGGAACATGACAGAAAGGCGACTGAAATGGGAGCCTTTGTGACGGGGGGGGGAGAGAGAGAACAACAGCACAATCTAGGGACTGGGATTGCTGTCCCATAGGCTGTCGTTCAGGTGAGGCATTGCCATAAATCATGTGAGCAGTCCTGACAGGACAGACAAGAGGTCAAGTGTATGCGTGGGAATAAAACTGGTATGTATCACTTGTAGCTGAATTCAAATGTTTTCTCACAGAAATAGATTGCAAAATCCTCCCAGGATCCAGTTGAGAGAAGAATGTTGCCTTTCTCTCTGAATGACCACCTGCTTTCCTTTAATGCCAGTCTGGCTCTAAGAACAGCCTGCCTCCGAGTCCAAATCAATTATCAGATCTTTCTGGGTATTTGGTTTGCTGTCGCGGGTTTCGCCAGAGTGTCTGCAGCGACGATAAAACTGCCTTTTAGAAATGGTCCACCACGGATGTTTTGTTTACAACGCCAATGACCAGCTGGTGCTCTACGTCAGTGCGGCAGTCTGGGGAGCTACTCCCTTCACTTACATAGTAATTTATAATTTTATGCTGTCTGTGGCAGCCTGGGGATGCTGTCTGTTTAGAAGGAGTGGGTCAGGTAATATTATCCGATCCCTATTGGCCGTAATGACTTATACAAGAGTATGCGGTTCCCTTCACCCCAAAAATACTGTCACAAGCCAAGTTTTACACCTGAGACTGTGTGCGTACTCCCACGTCATGTGCTCGCCTGAGCTCTGTCGATGCCCATGTTTGGTTGCATTCCAGGTATGGCTTGTTAACTCTGTGAGCTCATAGTATAATGTGCTATTCAGCTCCTTGAATCGCATGAGCCAACCCTGATGCCCAACTGCAGATAAAATCAGGTGGCACCATACAGGTCATAACTATGATCCAGTTAAAGTTGTTAGACACACTTTCATTACTGTTTAAATTAAGCTTGTTTACTTGTTCCTGAATGTTACCCCGAGGCCGGAAGGCCAGTGAAAATGAAGTTTCAGTATTGCAAGAGTAATGTGACAAAAAATCATTTTGTCTTTGGTGACTAACCCGGTCGCATGTGTATTACAAAATCTATATTTCTGAAGTTTGAAGCCCCGGACACTACAGGACAGTAAAAACGTCCGTTCGCACTTAGAAGGCAAAAAGAACAACCTTATAAGCTAAGAGCTCTAGTCGGGTTAAAACTCGCACCTCACAAGTGGCCCCCTTCAGGGATCAGAACCAGGTTTTAAATATCCTGCTCCTGTTTGTTGTAGACCGTCAGTCCTCTGGAAATGATCCGATGCTGGCTTTGGTACAGTACCCTTCCACTGACAGAACATTTGCCCGTGATATCCTTGGTGCAACGATTAGGTTCCTGCACCAAAGGGCCATCAAACAGTGAGCATGAGTCAGTAGGGGGGCTCTGGGGGTATGGTTGGCTAGGGGGGAAGAACAAATCAGAGGTGGCAGGCAGATGTTAGCGGTGACACCTCAGCAGTTGCCGTCGAGCAAAGCGGGCCAGGGTACAAATCTTCAACGATGACACCCTCCGGCACTATGATAGAGGTCCTGCAATAGCTAATTGCCACAGCCTGTGTGATTCATACCGCATTCAGCAATAATGTCATGTCCCGTGGTTTCACAGTTAGGTTATAATGGCAGAAACAGCAAAATTCAAACAAAGGAGTCAATCTGTACCGGGAGCAACACCCCTCAAGGCTCTCACATAATACAGTCACACTGAGTTTATTAAGTCGTGCTCGTTCCTCATTTGCAGAATCCTAATGATGACAGACCATTACAATGAAGATTATTCCTTACTAGATGAAAAGAGGGCTATTTCCATCCAAGCCCCTTAATCAGGTAATCCAATGGGGCATTGTGTTGTGCCTGAAGTCTGGGAAACACAGTTACCATGGCTTCTATGCCCTATCAAGTTTGTAGCTAAATGTTATGTAATGCAAATTGTTTGAACATCCTACTCCAGAATCCATTTAAGGCAGCATGTATGTCTTCTTCCAAAGTGTTTCCTGAATGGTATATCAAGTTTCACACGACCTGCAATCATCTAAGGGGTCTCTAGGGGGTGCTCATGTGGCAATAAACTGAAAGACATCAGAGATCATCCTCCCTGTCATTATGCCCTCCAGGTCAGAACACTCGGTCAGGGCTGGCTGGAATGGCTTAGACTTTGGTCCAGGGCCTGACAGGCTCAGTTTTGCGTCTGTATTGGAGGCCTTAACAGATGTTTACTGCACAAACGGAATGGCACACAAATGGCAATGAGCCTTTAACAGGGCTGGAATAATGGAAAACAGAATCCAGGGAAGGGTTAAAATATTCCCTGGCAGACTGGTCAAATATTGTGATTGAAGAAAATTTTTTCCCCAAATCAAGTTATTGACACATCAGTTCATAAAAACTAGAAAAGTACTGTGAGTGAACACTTCTGGGGAACGAAAGTGATTTTCTAGACTTGGAATTGCCAGTAAATTGAACTCTTAACGAAAACAACTGGTATATTATAAACACAATTTCAAGCCATAGCTTGACCTTAGCTTCATTGCTTACCATTACCATTGTGATCATGGCTTCATTAACCATTGTTAAACTTTCTGCTAATTATTCAATTCAATGACATCCATAAATATGCCATTATTTGATTTTGCTCTGGACATTTTATGTGAGCCTTTTCGTGGTTATTGCATACAACACAGACATGGAGTTGAGTTATTACCATAAGGCTAGATGGAGGTTTCTCCTCACACGATGCCAAGGCAGCATGGCAGCCTTTCCTGAGAAGCACCATTGCACAGTGTTTCCACGTTCTTGTCCTCTGCTGTGTTATTATTTCGTTACCGTCGAAGCCCTGAGGCTGTGGGGCGAGGGGGGATATCTTCTCCCCGGGCAGAGAGAGCCGTCGGCTTTTGCTTGTCACGGGGCAGTTTAAAGATGGCTTTTCCTTGAAGCCGGTTGAACCCAATTACACTTGAAGCTATTAATCCTCACAGCAGCAATTCCCCCGGCCTGCCTGCTGGGCCTCCCTGCGGGCCCCTCCTCCCTTCAAACCCTTCTGTGTCGCTTGTTTCAGGAGCTGGAAAGTTCTGGTTCAGAAAGTATAAATCCAGACCAAGATTTTGATTCGACTAAGCAGTTGAGCATAAAGAGTCACATTTACAGAGTACTCATCTGGTTGGTTGAAACAAAATCTTGGTCTGAATTTGCATTTTACTGAGTGTGAAATTTTTACCTCTGCTGGTCTCTCCTCCGGTTCTGCTGGTCTCTCTTCCTTTCATTCACTGATGCGGTCTCTCCCTTCTCTGGGTTTCTCTGCTCGCTTGCTCCCCACTCATCTGTCATTCACTTTTTCCTTACTCTCTCTCACTCTGCTTTTCCCTCTCACTCCCCCTCCTTTTATTATTCATTGTGGGAAAAGAAAAAAAAGCATTGATGTGAATCAACATCAGCTGCATCTTTTTGAAATGGAGCAGCAGGAACCTTGACTGGCCACGGGAAAGTGAGAGTGAAATATTCGCCAGGACGTATTCCGGCTCCTTCAATGTTTAATGAATGGAACGATTTCTGCAAGTTATCAAAACAATCACATTTTTGAACATATAAAAGACTGTTCAGCTCCTGTGAAATATTCAGTTGCTTGATTTCATAATTGCTTGGATATCTGTGGGTAAGAACACGACTAGGGAAACCTCTCAGCCTTTTGCAAATAATCTGCCTCTTGCTCTTTGAGCTAGGTTTCTGATTATGTGACTATCAATTAGCATGATACATAAAATGAAAAAGGGACATCTCTGTAATGGATGGCTTTCTGATTGTGACGCACTGCGGATGGTATGGCAACGTCACTTCAATAACTTGTCATCACTAATAGAGCATAATGAGCCACCGTTTCCATCCTTCACATCAGCTTCGGGAGCAGCACTCAAGTTGACTGAAGTGCCTGTACTCATCAAAATGAGTATGACTCATACCTTCAGAAGATTCATTTCTACATACATCAAATTGCAGTCCTTCTGAAATCATCCACAAAGCAGCACCACCCATTTGACTGATTTCCTTAAATGGGATCTGAGGAAGACTGCAGAGAAGATGTCATCCTCTATTCTGCATCCTAATGCCTCACATCGCACCCAGACAGACACCCCGACACACACTGTACCACGTCAGCGAATCGATTATCGAATCATTATGCTGCCAACTCAGTTCCCAGGAATCCCTACGGACCACATGGCCATGGTACTACTCTTAGTACGCCTGCTTGAAATAGAACTAATGCTCTAAAAGATTACAGTATAAATAATATCATTCATTTTCTGTCGGAATGCATTTAACACAATGCATTGAACAAGCAAGGTTCATGAGAAGTTCCACTGCAATCTGAATTGACTCTTTGGATGATGAATGAGTCACCTGTGAAGAGAAGGCCCACTAGAGCGGGCCTCTGTGTGAATCATATGAACCCTTTTGGCAAGCACAACCCCAGCTCTAATTGCTGAAATCACTGTGTCACTTTTCAGTCATGACCGGAAACCTCCGAGCCAATCAGATTTGCCCCCATTCTAATTGGCTAAAAAGTGATGTCAATCAATCATAGAGGACAGAACACAGTTTTACCAAAATGCATACAGTATATGCGATGCAACTATAATTATACCGATTTCACAGAATTTGTTTAATTTAAGGAAATATGGTGCTTTGTCTATTGAGTGACAGTGTTCATTTCACCTCTTCAGACATCCCTCCCAGTTTTATGTGAAGATAATCTAGTGCTGTGACTGCTTGGGAAATGACCAGCTGGCCAGCAGCTCCTCTGCTAACAGCTACTAAGCGGCCTGTTGTGTACCTGTGAGGCCCTGGCCACCGCAGCGAGGTGCTTCATCTCTCCCCTCTGGCCACTGCTTATTTCCTCTGCCGTGAGTCACCTTCTGGTTTCTTATGTGAGAGCCCCCCCCCCACACACATACACACACACACTTCACCGGCAATGAACAGCTGCCTGAGATACAAGTGCTGCAAAACTGGATGCAATGGAAATGGAAAAAGTTGTGGGGAAGATATAAAGACAAAGAAAAGTACATGAATTATTAAAAGAAATATGAACAATCATCTCATGAAGGTCTAAGGGGCAGGCTTGAGAAGAGGATGACGACCCACTGGCAGCTCCATAAACAAGAAATGGCGGGTTTGTTGGGGGGTTGAACAAAACTGGGGGGTATTCTCCGTACGTCACTTAAATCATCCAAGATCAGAAGCCTCATCTTGGATCAGTTAATGGCGGTGAAAATCATCCGGTTAAGTTGATTCCTTGAACGCATTTCAGGAACGGATTAGCTTAGCTGGATCCCATCACGCGAGATGATTGTGCTGCTTGAAAAGCCTGTCTGTGTCGAGTCTAGAAAACAGGATCGGCAAGTCTCTTATTGGCTTCGACAAGATGACGCAAAAAACGGCGCAGTGTTTCACTCGGTCTGAGCAGGACTGTTTATTAGAGCGATATGATTACTTCTAAGTTCAAGTTAAAGTTTATTTATACAGCACATTTACAGACAACCTCTTGCTGTCCCAAAGTGCTTTACATATACTAAAAAAAAGAAAAATACACAGCAACAAACATATGCGACAAATTAAAAATTAGAAGCAAAGAGTAAAAAGAAAACAAGTTATATTACAATTAATCAGTATAACTAAACCATAAAATTAATTGTAATAAATGTCAAGCACAACTGGAATTAAAGGAATTAATATGTATCAAAAAGAAACGCAGCAAAAGCGCGACCCAAATCAGAAAAGACAGCTGGCAAAAGTGGCTGAAAAATTAAATGCATTCGTAGTTTTTAATTTTCATACTTATTACTTGAATGCAGCGTTACATTTCAAATGTGTCACATTATTTGTCACAATTCCAGATAAAACAGAAGCACAGTCAGTACATGGGAACAAGTTAAAGTGAAGTAAAAAAATATATATACTTCGGACTGGTAAAGAGTGTACGGTAGAGTATATATATATATACACACACACAGGTGTCCAGGACAAACTATGGAACCCAGAGAATGTATTTCAGGGTCAGAAAGACTAATTGTTGACGGTTAATATTCCAACTTGGTTGAAGCAGTATCTCACAAAAAGAATATTATGCAGAAACACTAAAGGATCTTGCCTATCGCTCAAAACCCTCTTCATTTGAAATTCTCTTATTATAGTAATTATATTTGCACACCGATTGGAATCGGTCACTCATCCCTGAAAGGCGAGGCCAAGGCTGATTGGATTTACACGCACGGACACTAATTAAGTGTGTGAGCTAATCCTTGTTTACACAGAACAAACCTGCTCTGAGCAGGTTTGACGATTAGGATGTGTTGGCATAACACACCCAGCGAGTGTTTTGGAGAACCGACAGATCCAGGATCATGCCAAATCGTCAACAATTTCATTCGGCTAAATGAGTAATCCACGTACGGAGACTACCCCCTTGGGGAAAACTATAAAAGAAACAGACCATGAGGGGGTCACAACAAAAACAAACCAGAAAAAAAAACACTGAAGAAATAAACTAGAAAGTACAAATCAAAACCTAAGGAGGAAGGCAAGGGAAACTAATCAGCACCTACACCATACAAAACACATACACACAATAAATACAGCAACCCACTACAATTCACAATGAATAACCAATAAGCAGGCATAAAGCAGGCACTTAAATACACAGAAACACTGGGGCAAACAAGGAACAGGTGCAAATCAATTAACCAATCACAAAGCTACAGGACAACCGGCAACAGGTGAGACAACTAACGAGGGCACTGAAGAACAAACAAGACACAGGTGAAGCAGCCAAGTCTAATGAACACTGAAAGCAGAAACTGAGACCAAAAGGAGACTGCACTAGGGAGATAAACGGAACAGTAACGGGGAGAAACCGGAAACTCAAATGGGAAAAACCGAACACTAGGAAACAAAAGCAATAAATACAAAGTAACAAATGAGGCCGGCCACAGGTCAGCCTTGAACCCATGACCCAAGAAAAGAGAGCTGCGCACTCAGCCCACTGAGCTATGTGGCAGTGTAGGTAGCAATGGCACCACAGCAGGGCACTAAGTGGAGCGGACAGGATGACAAGCGACACCTGCTGGCCCAGAGTGGGCTGGAACACAAAAGGGGCAGGGTAGGACAGGTGCTGACAGTGCATCATACTGTTCACCTGCTGCTATCCTAAAGTTCCTGCTCCCTTTTCCCCTGGTCTCCCTCTACAATGGAATGATCCAGTTACACCCTGTCTTATTGTGCACCTCGGAACAGATTTGCCGGGCAGTTATTATCCTAAAATACGGCTTACATCGGTCAAACAGAACATGAGGCAAACATTTACACTTTGACCTTTTTTATTTCTGCAACAGTTGTACCATAATGTTCTTCATATGCAAAGTATTTGCTGGAGGCAGTGAGGCTCTCCAGTGCCATGCAATGGTAAGAACATATTGTTCTACCCATAATGCACTGTTTCATAAGCATTGAAATACTTAAGAGGTCATCTCCTGAATATTTGAACAAACCTCTTTTAAATACCTATTTTTATCGTCTTATCTTAATAATTCAGAACAGATGTTAATTCTTCAAAACACTGCCTGCGCAGTAATCCCATAAAACAAGTCATTGATTTTGGCCACTGTGGAGTCTGTCAATTTAATCTTAGTACTGTTATTCAGAAGCCCTCCAGGCAACTTATTTGACTTTGTTTTCAACCGATTGTAACTCAGTATGGCGGTTGTCTGGCTTCACGCTCGCTGCAGTAGTTTCACATAGCACCTGGGAGCTTAGCAGTGTTGCTGGTGAATAACATTTAGCGTCACTATTAGCATCATATTTGTTGTTGCTGCCGGTAATTGTTTTTATCCTGACTGTGTATTGTACTCTGGTCCCCCTTTCTGTTTCCACTCATTTAGGCCTTTTTTTATTTTTCCCTTATTGTATTATACTGTTGTATTATTGTCGGTACTGTTCACCGTGTTTTGTATTCCCATCTCTTTTTTCCTTCGTGTATCGTTGTAGTATCCTATTGTATTAGTGTATGTTTGTTGTTATGGGCCACTTCCCTGTCCTCTCTTTATGTGCCTTCACCGGCAGAATAGATGTATAGTATGCAATAGGTGGAGTATCACATACTCCTCCATTGCAGTGCAAGTCTGACCCGACTATACAAGGCAACCAGACTAAACATTCTGCTTGTCTAATGCATCGGGACAGGACAAGGGGGAAAAAAAGCATCATATTTGTGTTAGCTTAATATCTATTATTACCTTCGCACTACTGTAACCACAAAGGAAGGACAGATGAGGTGGATCCTAGTATAAAGGCCCTGCTGGAGGTGTGATAGGCAGCAATGCCGTAGCATCTACACCTACATGGATACCTATCTAGCAGTATATTGCAGGGAAACCTTATATTTTTTCTACTGTCCATCCATCCATCCATCCATCTTCTAACCTTTAATCCTGGTCACTGCTGTTTGCTGTCTAGGGGCTTTGAGGGATGGACCCTGAAAAGGCTGATATCTCTCTGCCAAGGTTTTTGGGCACGCAGAAAAAGGGAAAGCTGCCGAATCAGACCATAACAAAGAGGTAGTCTCAATCTCCAAACACTAAAACGAGATATCTGCTATCCAAAGAGAACGCGCTTTCTGAGTCTATTACAGACAGACATTTTTTGCTGTGTCAGTCATGCTAGGCGACGGCACTCTATGAGCCAAATGACAGGCATAAATAAATAACGAATAAAGTTAACTTCTCCGTCTCTCGATGGAACAAAAGTGGCTTCGGAAAGTTATCTGCCAGGCCCCCGGTATTGTGAGACCTGCATGCATTATTAACATCATCGATATCAGTGGGTCATCCGGATCCAGCGGAGGCGGGGGGGAAATAAAGCAGGATGCCACAAGGTGAATCAGCCATATGTCTCTCCCCACACACAGGGCCAAAGACAAAGCTTCATGTGCATTTACCTCCTGTTACCTGGAACGATATTGCGGCAGTGTGTCAGTCAGCGCTTTTCATGATTACTATGGGAGAGGGGTTTGGTGTCCCCAGGTTCTGATGGGCCAACCCAGCAATGTTGGTGCCATTTCTGCACACTTCCGCAGGACATGTGACCTCCTGAACCAATCCCCAGCAACAGGTCACTCTGGTACGTCCAGGGTGATTGGCTGGTTTTGGAGGCTCGGATGAGGTCAAACTCACAGTGGATGCTTTTTTTTTTCTAGCTGGCATGTAGAATTATTGACGATCCGGTTTCATCACAACTCACGTGGGCAAAAGCGCGATGGCAGTGAGTGATCCACTTGCAAGAGAATAAAGGAATCAATTTCTGTTTGTTGGAACGGCAGAGAATGGAATTTACGCGATATGGCCGATGATTGTTTTTAACGCACAGGTACTGCATGAAAGAAGACCCGAAACATCAAACTCTATCACTATTTATTATGATAGAATGAGCTATATGAGTATATGAGAGAATAAAGGCATGTTGAAAATATCCAGGGAAATCTGAACAAGTCGCCAGAGAGAGTATAAATAAAAATTTTGACGATATGGAACTGAAGTGACAAGAGAGTCACAATGAAGCTGTGTTTATGCCGAAACTACAGACGGGCCGCAGACGCCACGAACCGGCACAGAATTTACTGCCAGTTATTTCTGCAGTCTATCCATTCAGAAAAAATAGTAAGTCAAAGAATGATGAGCAAAGTAGTTCTTCTGGCAATAAGTCTCCACAGTGTTTAGCTTTGGTTCGTTTGCAGGATGGTTAATGTGGGAGATAAATGCAGACCGCACTCCAAGCGAACCTTACGTCTGTGCTTTTACTCCGTCAACATTCATCGGTTTGGAGGATATTGCAGCTGAATAGGACCAAATGTATTTTATTAACAAATGAGAATAAGTGATTAAGTTAAGCACAATAAACGTAATTTAGCCGGCCTTTATTTGATTTTGATAATTTGGTTTTATTTGAACGGTTTAAATAGGCCTGAGAGCAGTGTGCATTTAAGGTATGCGCTTGGGATAACACAGCGTTATCCATTAAACTAGATGTTTAGAGATACGTGTGTGACTCCCATGGCACAATATATCCAGCAGGTAAGATTTACCAAAACCATGGCACCGTTGAACGGGAAGCACAGCCAAATGTCACAGTGACCTTTCTGGTCATCAGTCACACTGTGTTCTGCTTGACTGTACCTTAATTGACTAGTAGAGGCAAACACATGTGTTTGGCCTGTCATAGAACTGATGATAATCACAGCTGTACTAATACATATTGCATTTAGGTTTGGCCTGCCACCACAATGAGTGCTTTGTAGTCTGTGTGTGGATCCCCGCACTTAAATGTACATATTTTGTATACAAATAATTTGCTGGATATTGCAGCAGCTTAAAGGTCAAACAGAAAAAGGAACAGCCAATCAGCGGCAGGAGATGGGTGCGGGGGCGGGGGGACTCATCTTGTGTCACCTGACAATGTTTTCATGTTGCTAACGTTTTTAGCACGTTTTTCTGACCATGTTTATAGCTGCATCTCATCTTACTGCTGCTATGATAATGCATATAAGTGCCATTTGTGATGCTTCAGATCCAATGCTTTGCATATGTATTAGGGCAACATGAAAGTTAAATATCAACGCTACCATAGTAGTGCACCTTTTGAATTGATTAAGAACTCCTTTATTAAGAAGGCTATGGACCGCCCACACGGCCCTCATCTGCGGTACTGCTGGCATTGTAAGCTTTACAGCAATGGTCCTTTTATTTTCCAGCTAACCCAGTATACAAACTGCATGCATTTGTCATAAGTGTTTGAGTCTGAAAAATATTCCATTTTAAATATGTTTAACAACAACAACATTTGCTTTTTTGTGATTGTTTTTTTTCAGATTTCATCAATTGGGAAAACACAATCCCCATTCTCTCGTTCAGCAAGTGATAACTTGGTACAGTGCAGTTATTGCGCAGACATGCCAGTGTATATATTGGGTCCTTTATTAAGAATAAATCTGGAAAACCATGGGCTGTATACCCGTAGCCTCAAGGGCAAGGTCTGAAAATCTTGTAGGTTGCATTCAATCCTCTACCAACCAAATTTTTCAAAAACATTTGCATAAGAAATAGAATTCATTCTACAGCAAGCAGAACAAAGTCTGCATGCCATCTATCTGGTTAAGGCTGCCATAGTAGCTACCATTGGTCCATGTATTTCAAAATCCATTTTGGGCTGTATATTTCATATTTACACATTCGGGATCAGCCATGTGTGCACATGCTTGCATGTTCACTTGCATTGTTATGGGTCTCCGCTGTGTGGTCTGGTTTCCGTCCACATCCCACCAAGCTGTTCCTGGGAATTGGTAATCCTATGGTGCCCTTGTTATGTAACTCTGTGTGAGCACCCTGTGAGGGGCATCTCATTTTATTTCCTGATCGTTCAGATCAGGGGTGTCAAACTCCAGTCCTGGAGGGCCAGAGTCCTGCACATTCCTGATTCAATTCTTTACAGCTCCTTCTGTTAATTTCCACACAGCTCTTCAGCTCAGTCATTTGTGGTGGAACAGGTTAAAGAACTAAACTACACAGGGCACCGGCCCTCCAGGACTGGACTTTGACACCTGTGTTTTAAATCATCAAAACCCTCAGAGGGTAATGTATCAGAAGATCAATGGTTGGTTGGATGGATGGATATTTTATACCAATAATCCATAACACATTTGACAAGCTGTGATGTAAAATCCTCAACAACAGGGTTATAGGCCTGGGAGATTTGAAGACGGACAATGTCTGTGGACCTGAAATGAAATATTGTTTATCTAATCCAGTTTGCCTAGACACCATGCCAAAGACCAATACAGCCTGATTAATTAGGAGATTAGTGGAGAATAGTCAATGCATTTTAAAAACGCTGCTCTTAAAAATGCTGCAGATTAATTTACTTGTGTTATTCACTGCCTCGGTGCTGCGTCTTTTAGCTTCTAGCATAATCGTCATGTGCACGTATGATTTAATATGTGCTTTTATGCTGAGATTAAATTCCTATTTGGAACAAACAATGTAAATTCTAGGTCTCCATATTTCCACCTTCTACTAATTCTCTGAACGCCCTCATTGGAGACGTATACTTATGCAATGAGGGGCATATGAAATGACATCTCCGAGTATTAAGATGCAGCAGAATCCTGCTCCAGAGTGTTACAGCTGCATGGAGAGACGGAGCATGGTGGATTTTCTTGAGTACTCACAGACAGGGGGTTTGTGAGATTGCTGCCCTCAGGGATCGTTGCGGGGGAAACTCCAGATGGATAACCCCACCCCCCCGCCCCACAACCACACAGCCAAACCCATAAACGGCGGCACAGGAGCGTAGCTAGAATTCGTAACATGGCAATGATACTCATATAGGATGTGGTAGTATGCATGTAACATATGACACAATCTCCTTGACATCACGTCGCAGTAATACTGCATTAGAAATAAATAACTGATACATTAGTAATTACCATTAAATGAAGAGACCGGCACAAAGATTTGTTATGTTAATGCCATGAAATTTGTGAGGTGATATATTCAGAATATTGTAGATTTGTAGACTTGGGAATCAATGAGGATCACTGGCCCATTTTTAAGTGTTATTAATTTCTTCTCTTGGAACTGTTGTCTCAACAATGTTTTTCATTATCCATATCTACATTTTGTATTAAAATGCACGCCTTCCATTCCCAGAATTCCCTGGGAAGTGGAAGTGTCAGAATATGGCTCAGGTGGCACAGAACCTTTTAGCTTCTGCCATGATAATAGTTACCTGTGATAATGCGGCTGACCATGTGTTGGGTAGATCACGTGAGCATGCAAACATCTGTTGCTTCTAGAATCTCTGCTCGGGATTCCTAAGTTTGGCTTCGGTGCAGCCTCCCGACACACATTTTATCTGCTCCGTGACACCGGTATAATCTTCATGGTGATAGAGAGGCCAAAGCTGCCAGCCTGGGCCGCTGTTAAAATGTACTAAGCAGTCAGGCCAGTAATAATCGTAAAAGCCATTAGACACCTCTGGGAAGCAAAGCCGTAGAAGTGAAGGTGTTTGGTTGCTATGGATACACAGCCTCTTATCAGGAAAGTCACACACTTCGTTTTTTTGCATACATCACGGCTGCATTGTGTTGAGTGTCAGGAAAGTGTGTGCGTGGGGGGGGGGGGGGGGGGATGGGGGAACTTACATCACCATGCTCCCTTAAATTATATGTTCAGTGTAAGGCTTTCTGTCTCACGTACATATAAATAACATTACGCAAGGTGCTCAAAATGAAATGTGAAGTAATTCACATAGGTATGAAATGATTCAGTGTTTTTTTTTTTCATGCAATGATGTAGGGATGAAAATTCAGCATAATAATCAATTTGTTTTAATGTTTCTTTTGTGTGCTATGTGCCAAATATTTATTTATGGTTTATTATTTATTTGTGCGGTGATACCTGTTATTGAGCTGTGTTTTTCTGTAGGATTTATATAAAAAACTACTTCCAAAGACACAAACCTTTAACAGCACATTTTCTTTTACTAACACTGACATGCATGATGGCAGATAACAAATAGGGTACTAAAGTAACATGGAATGTCCCTGCAGAAATGTAAAGGCTAAAACAGTTTGGAAAGTCCAGTACTGCCATTGCTCGAAGGTCGTAGCTCGATATCACAAAGCCGGCTTTCAAGTCGTCGGCCAGATTCTGCATGGAAGGTCAGCGATGAGCTCATTGTTTTCGTTGCTTCATTCTTTTAGTCTTTGTCTCCCGAGTGACCTTGCGGAGGCTAAAGGTGCTTGCTGCATAGATACGTAATCATCCATAAGATGCTGTCTTCTCGCACAAGGCTGAAAACCTGCAGCATATGATTAAAGTTTAAGGGAGGTGGGTGTTGCCTGGCAAGGCATTCCTGCCACGGTTAGAGGCTACGGTGGAGAAACGAGGACAGAGAAGAGGCAAGGGTGCGGAGATACCTTTAATCTGCCTCTCGACACAAGATAAGCCTAACTCACTGTACCATATACCAGCAGTACTTTGTCCAAGAAAGAAGTTACAGTGTCCTCTCCAATTTGTCCTCTTCTCAGCATGATCAGATGCTCCGCCAAAGGCTAAATGAATAATACACAGAGGCTTATCATACTCTCTAGGCCCCTGTCTACTCTAGCTGCTCCTCAGTGCATCCCCACACTGCTATTTTTCATGACCACCAGACACCCCAGAGTAAAGTTTGACATTAGCTGCACAGTCTTGTGTGGAAATACAGTCCCTTTCCAAAAAATTTGACTATCATAGAAAAGTTTGTTTATTTCCATAATTCCATTCAAAACGTTAAACTTTCATAGATTATAGATTCAGGGCGCATAACTTAAACAATTTCAAGTACTTAGTTGTTTATTTGTACATAATTTGGGCTTCCAGCTCATAAAACCCACGAAAACAGGAATTCAAAAAATTGAAATTTCTGTCTCTATGCAGGGTGCTTGATTCTGCTTCTGATGGAGCAAAGGGCAGGCAAGCAGGAGGCGAGTCGCCGAAAGTAGATGTAGTCGTCTTGCAGACAGCAGAGTAGGTGAAAAATCTTCAGACTCATGGGACTCTAGGCAGCACACCCCAAAACGGGTGGGGGAAGTCAGAAAATAGTGCATTAGCCAGAGTTGAGGAATCTAGAGGCAGTGCAAGAAATTGGTTGAGTTCATTTATTTGTGGTTCTATGTTTCCTTATCTAAAGGCCTTATGGAGAAGATCAAAAACACCTCAGCCTCTTGACATTCTGTTTTGTTGGCTCAGCACTCATTTTTTGATTTTTCAAAATGGGGCTTGGAGTTGTGTTTATAGGAATCAGATGCTTGGAGATAAAGTCGGATCCAACCTCAGGGGAACCAAAACCTTTGGGATGTGAACTGGACCTCCATGTGCTTGCAATGATGCGTCACGCCTTATTCACGTCAAACAAGTCTTCTTTACAGGCTGTCACATTTTTACGACGCTGTAGTTGCTCGAGTGTTTTTGTCAGATCCACTTTCTTGCCATTTCAAAATGACTTCACATTTTCTTGTCTTGAAATGTCAAAGTACTCCAGCAGCTGGAATGCACCCACCTGTTGAGTACTCCATTATTTTAAGATGCCTAGTGTTATGGTTGCTAGCATATATAAAAAAAGATTAATGAGAATCCATGAGGCACTCTTCACTCAACAGCCCGTTCCGCAGGTCCTGTTGGCCTCTCTTGAAACATTCCAATGCAGGGATTTTTTTCTTATTCATGGCTGAACATCTTTACTCAGCTTCTCCCTCATTATTGACTGGCATCACACCCCCTTTTAAGACTCCTAGAGAGCAAGCAGCAAGCACTGTAAAAGTCTCTCACCCAGCACCTCCCAGGCCACCTTTTTTGGTGACAGTACTATGAGTAGCCAATGTTTCCAAGGTGAGAATAGTTCCAGTGTCTGTTAACTTGTAGGAGGCAACTTTCAAGGTCATGTCTTCTTGTTGCTTCCCAGCAGAGGCGCCAAAACGTGCTCTTGTTAGCCTCAATCACATCTCTTGTGAGACCAATTAACCGAAGACATGCGGTGATCTGGAGGGGGAATGATGAGCCTCAACAAGAAAAACCGGATTATAGAGCTTCTCAGGTATCCTTTTTGTAATATGAAAAGCGAGTTCTTTTGCTTTGGAAAACAGGACATCAATGAAATCCTTGTTTCATTTTTGAGCTCTGTGTAAAATCATACCATGTACTTTTTGCCATGTGTAATTTTTGTCATTTTCTTTTAATTTGTTTGTTGAGTTTGGTCCACACCTGTGTGCTATCAGCAGCCCTTTGGTCCAGAATCAGATTCATTATTCCCTGTTATCTGAGTTTCTGCTGCAGGTTCTCCTCTGATCCATGTCCTAAGAAAGTGAGAAATTGATCCAAATGCAGTTCAAGGCTATTGATTCGCTCCTTCCCTTTTCCCTCAGGTTCTTAAAAGGATCATTAGTCAGATCCCTGGAAATACGATCTTCTTGAATACCTCCAGCATTATCTTTAGCCAAACTGGGGAACACAAATTGAACTACTGGATAATCCCAAAGTGGCATTGTTGAAAAGAAAAAGCACCAAAATGGAACATCTTTGGAGATATTGGACCCAACTGTTGGCCCAGACTCGGTAGTTCAGCACAAACATGAGTTACAGATAAAATCTAGTCCTTCGTGTTCTCAATCTTCCCATTTCTCATTGCGTATGAGCTCAGAGTTCAATAGGCATAGCCACTATAATGACTCAGCTATTGTCCATACAAGGTGAGAATGGCTCACCACTGCAACAAAAGCCACAAAGCACAGTAACAGGGCATGGAATAGATGGTTTATTGGGAGTGAAGTTGCCATTTTTGAGGATACAGGGCAGGAAAAGGACAGCGAATTACAGCTGAAACCTGAGAATCAAAATAAGATGTTTTAATGAGAGGAAAAAAAATCTAACTTTGGCATGGACATTTGGGGAAAACAGCCAATGTTGCAGGAAACGGGATGGGGTCGGGAGGTGTTCTGGTTTAATATATGACACTAAGTACCAGTAAAAGAAGAAATTGGTAGAGTGAATTAACACAATACACCCAATCAGCTGACTCCTTTTATCTGAAATAATCATACCCCCCACCTCTACTAATAAACTGATCAAATTTTATTTAGTGTAGCACATTTTTACAGGCAAGTTTGTCACAAAGTTCTGTGTTATAGTAATCAACCTAATGATGGAGAACCTGAAACTAACTCCCTGACCACATTCATAGAGAGATTTCAAGTACCTGAAACTCTCTCAACATATAGATGATGGAACACCGTAACTGGTGTTTGAGTGACCTAATTTTCCACTCAGCACCTTTAGCTACAAAAGAGACTAAATTGTAGTATTTATTTAAGAGTTTGGTACATTTCAATCCCAGACATAGGCATGCAGATTATTTGATAAAAAGAGCTCTGTATTTCATAGTACATTATTAGCTTGGGGAAATTAGCTTGGGGAGTATGGATGTGGAGAAATGGATCCCCAAAATATAAGGCTGAGGTCTGTACTATGGACTTAGAGAATATTTATAATATAAAATTCAGGTACTTTTATCAACTGAAAGGACAAGTTCTATTTTAAGGGTAAGTTCAGTGCCCTAGAATCCATTCAGATTCAGAAAAGTGAGAGAGACAGTCTGCATAGCTTAAGAGCAGCTAACATCAGTTCAATAGGAAGGTATTCTGTGTCATCCAATCCCTAATGTCCTTCATACAGGTTACAAGCTTTGGGAGTTGAGTTATTTCTCTGTGGTGCACAAAAAGATGGAGTTATGCCCTGTCAATACAGTAATGAAAATTAGCACTATGCTTGAGAATAATGTCTCCCCGGGGGTAACATATAATGGGAGTAGACTTGTGGGTCCTACAGCAAACCACATAAACTCATAACGTTCTGATGGGGAAGACCTAAGCCTTGAAAAGCACCTCCGGGGCCAAGGATGTTTTCTGATTTGTCGAAGAGAATATGTTAGTACAAGGAAAGACAAGTGGTACTTAAGGTCACGGGCAGAAGAACTGGGGCTACAATCAGAGAAGAGAAGCAAGTCATTCATTACTTTGACAAGCTCGGTGTCGCTGTGGTGGTTGTGGGGGCAGCTGTGGAAGGTATAGTATAAGATTCTAAATGGATTTTAAGGATTTAAGAGACTTGGGGACATTCAAATTTAACAGTGCATCTAACAACCAGATATGCCTTCATTTGTAAATATGGTGTTCACTTAGTGAGCGGATGATTTAGAAGCTGTGACTAGTGCACCTAGTTGGTTTTGTGTAATCAGAGAAAATGAGCCAAAATGTAGCCCCCCCTAAGACTTTTTCAAAAAGAGTTGCCAAGTGGAGAAAATTGGCTTGAAATATGAAGAGGGGACTGACTGGACCTTCTGGGTCTCTTGCATCCATGCATCTCGCAGATTTAGATTGCTGCTGAACCAGGTCTACTTGGTAGCCCGGATTTGCTGACTAAAGCAAATGCTGCTCTGGTTTGGGTTTAAAGTCATGAGTTATTTCTGCTAACGTAGCGGTACTTTTGTACTTATTACAAGTAGAATTAATGGTGTATGAATAAATGTTGGTGGATGTTATTGCAGTCTGTCCTGGTTTTGCTGGATGATTTCAATGGAAATTACTCTTTAACAAAACCAGGGGAAGTCTAGGTGAATCATGGCAAGAAAGTTTTTCATGGCCATATCTGCCATTGAGATTGTATTACATCATCATGACGGGTTTCACCCACACATGAAAGGATTATATCACCCCGAAAGGGAGAATTTAAATGTACACATAATAGTAAATGCACACATAAATGATAAATAATAAATCTATTCATTAGATACTCTGGGTAATTCTATTTTGCTGCAATTCAATTAAAAACAAAAATCTAGAAGCTGATTTGCAGGCATGAATGTTTTTAAATGAGCTAAGTTACAAATCACGAATGAGTTTTTTCAATGTAGAAGACCTCTGCAGAACTGCGCCTAATTAACTCTCTGATCTGCTGCAATTATGCTGTATCCAAGGCGCATTACTCATTTTGTTCGCCCTTAGAGACATTTTTCATGCACCCAAATATCTGTAGTGTGGTTTTAGAGTTTAATTTGTGGTCTAGTTCATGATGTTTTTTGAATATAAATAACAATAGTTGCTAGCATAAAACAAATCACAAGGCATAATTATTTAGCCAAACTGTGTCTATGGGTTTTTTTGAAGCAACCAATCAAATGAATAGGTCACTGGAAATGTAGGCAAGTATATTGTCACTTTTTGCTAATCTTTCCATAGAGGCCCATATATGCACACCATTCACCAATGGGTATTTTCTGAAGCATTTTATTTTATTAGGTAACTTGCTTAGGGATATAAGAAATAAACCCTTCTATGACCTGACTTTACTCATGTCAGCTGTGGCTTGTCATTTGAACATTGTACTCTTGTCACATAGGGCACATATCTCATGTTTGGGTGTTTTAGTAAGTTTACAAAAAAATAAGAAAGTGACATAGAAAAGTAGAGAGGATATTATCTTTTTGAAATTAAGTATTTTATATATATTGATTGTAAGTACTGTTTCTGAATGGTGTGTGAGTGTGGCCTGCAATGGGTAGTGCCCTGTCCTGGGTTGTTCCCTGCCCTGTGCCCATAGCCCCCCAGGATAGGCTCTTGACCCGGTGACCCTGAATAGGATAAGCGGGTACAGAAAATTGATGGGTGGATGATTATAAGTAAACACAATTTTTAAATATGATAGATCATTATACCTCTATTATATTTCACTACTGAAAATATTAACATATGCATTAATAGAAGGATTAGTATTAAAATTCTAGTACTATTTTAGGTATTTTTTTGGAGTTCTGGACTTATCAGAAGCACTACATCATTATGCATTCCCCCCAAAAAAGCAATAACATCAACCATCCAATCTAAGAAAAGATTCACTAAAGAAGTAAAAATAGCTGGCAATGCTTTGACTAAACACAGAAACAGACACCTTCAAAGCTGCCATTTGTCCAGGGATGCTAAGCGTAAGCTAATTATTCCTCAGATGCATGGTAGCGATGCCGCGGTCATGAAACTGATCCGGTGCTGCGGACGGGTGTCACCTCATGAATATTCATGAGGACGATGAATCCCCGACTGTCCCCGCGACTGTGTCAGAGAATGAGCAACCACCCGTCAGTGAAGCGCCGGGCAGTGGGGATTGGCTCGCTGAGAAACGAGGGAGTAAGGTATTGTGCATGGCCTGTTGCCATAGTGATCGGTCTCCAGCCAGGCAGCACTAGATAATGAAAAAGGCCTCCTTAGTATTGATTTTTTTTTTATTTAATGATCATCTATCAAATCTGGTATTGTCCCTGAACCCCCCTCCCCCTCCATCTCTAAGGAGATTTCCAACTAAGGAGAATGAAAAAGGTGATTGTTGGCTGTCAGTTTACTCAGGAACCAGCAGCGTTGTGTTGTTATTGAGCAGCTGGGTTCCAGTCTCTCCTGCCAGGCGGAGAACCACAAATGGATCTTAAAAACCAAGGATCTCATATTTCAGATATCGACAGATTCTATATCACTACACTTCTGTACTTCCTTTTTACTTATTATTCAATATATGTTAAGTGAAACATTTTATTTTCCTTGCATAGACTCAGACATGGCAGACGGCGCATGAGACCATTTCATTTTGAGTTACAACCGGGAAAAGCCAGCTTGCCTCTCGTGACTCGGTCTACTGCAATGCAGTACTTCTCCTCTCAGTCTCTCCTACGGTGAAGACACTGGGAGCAGTCAACAGTTATCAAAAAAAGAGAGAAAGAAAGCAGATAAAATAAACATACCGCCTACAACAGCACATTCCTCTACTGAGGGTATTTATGTAACATGTTCTGAGTTTTTTTTTTTTTTTTTTTCGTATTCCAATTTATGGGAAGGAAAAAAAATGTCATGAATAAAGTAGTTGTCTTGCTGTATCATGCTTTAATTACGCAATAATAATTCTGTAAAGGCAACTATAATGTTTACCAAATTAAGGTTGCACACTTTTCAGTTAATGAAACAACAAAATGAGCCAACAAATCTAGTCGTTTTTTTCCCTGTGTTTCTCCACAGCTGTGATTATTGTCAGTGTTGTGGGTACAGCTGGGATATTGTTGCTTGGGAAAACATAATGTCAGGTCACTTATTGATAGAGCTTCTCTTCAGATGTAACAAATTTAAGTCTGATATTCAGTCTGATATGAATTAATTCACAGCAGTATTAAGATAACAAATCACAGGGCAGTGCCAAACAAGAGGGCTGGATTCCAGGGTGTAAAGTACGTATGCAGTATATAGTGCCTAATCAGACATCACACACTATACATTCTTCCATTTTCCATACTGCTTGTCCAGTGCTGTGTTGCAGCTAGCATGGAACCTATCCCAGGAAGCACGTCACGCACAATATGGGACATTTAGAAACACCAGATCACTGACTGCATATTTTTGGACTGCAAAAGACAACCTGCACAATCATGGGGAGAACAGGCAGACCCTACACAGAGCCTCGGGTGAGAATCGCACTGCAAGCTTTGTGAGGCGTAAAGCAACAGTGCTGAGACAGTATGCGGCATTCATCAAAAATAATGCATCATAAATCATACGTAAAATAACACGCATCATGCATGTGCAGCACACAGCATTCATTACACACTCCATAGCCCTCAGTTCACCTCTTCTGCTGCATGCTAAATTTCATACCACACACCGTATAGTGAATGCATGCAGTAACATGTGGGAGTGTTTGTACTGAGTACTTATACGGGGCAAATGAAGGTATCTTACCGCCTGCCTATTGAAAGCTCATTAGACACACTCTGTTCTTCATGCAATAAAGGCCATTCACACAGGCCTTGCAGTTTGGTGTTTATGTTCATCAAGAATATGAATTTATCTTTGTTCCTCATATCAAATCTGTTATGAATAGTATCACAGGGTTTTGGCTGGCTACAATGAGGTAGAAGGCCAGGGAAGGCTGTTCAGATTCTGCACCATGTAATGAATCATTCCTTTGTGGGAATTATGAATTACCCTCTAAATTAATACACTTATTAAAAAATCTCCTGGCTACTATACGCTTCTATCAGCTGAGAAATAAACATGTATAATTAAGCACCTGGTTAGCCATCAATTGATCTCTGTTTATGAAGTGCACAGGTTTCTAAAATGTCACTTTTCACATTGAAATATTATATTCTTTTCTTTATTATTTACTATGAAAGCAGCAGGATTGGCTAGTCTGCACCATATCTGTGAGAATGCGCATAGAAAAATGATTATATTTTGGTTTTTAAATTTTCATTTGCAGCCAGGGACCAAGTCCTTACACTTTGACACCAGTGACATAACTGCATGTGCTGATCCCCCTGCTGTGACTGTCTGGATTTCACTGGGACTTGTTTCACATGACAATTAAGAGAAAATGTGCAGTCAAACAGCACACGGCAGTATGCAGGCATACGTTTCAGGCTATGATTGAAAATCCAAACTTCCATGTGTCAGTGGCTTCAGGATTTGCATATGTCTTAGTTGCTGAGATACAGAAAGGACTTCCAAGACAATACCCCTTTCAAAGAAAGTGCTGCTTCTGTGCAATTTTATCCAGTAAGAAAAACTGTTTATTATTGCTCTTTCCAATCACTGTGCAAAAAAGCCATTACATACATGGTATATATTCAGTAATAGGATTTCTGCCGTTTGATGGCATACTCCGGAGAGCTAAATAAGACAGCCCACAATATAATGTGTCAATCAAGATGAGATCCCCACAGACTACATCAAAAGTCATTCTGCGCTGATATGCTGTGTCATTAGGGCACAGTCAAAAAATGTCGATAAAGTGGACCCGTTTAATGAAATGCATTATTCATTGTCGGTTTTGACAAGAAGATGGTTAAAAAAAGAAGTCAGTACAGACGTCAAATAACAGACGCGTCACATTGCCGGTCTCCTCTCCGCTACATCTTGTGTCCCTGTATCGTCTCCTATGTACCCTGCAGGAGCTCCTTCGCAGCTCATCAATAACAAAGAAACATGCAACATGCCGGAGAGGCTTAGATGCTCTAAAGCTTGAATGGAGAGCTCGGGCAGAATAGTAATCGAAGCAAAGGAAGGCGACAGGTTGTAAGGTCCTCCCAACGCCTACGGCAACGACGGTGTTGAATAACGATCATTAGCTGTCAGCTACGTCATTTTCTGTCCATGGCCAGTCAGCTCGTACATTTTAAACAAACAACAACCACACAGCCACTAGCAGACAAAATAACATATGCAATTTTAACATTTAACATTCCTTTTTTCAAATTTCTTAAACATTGTTTTATCTCCCTTCCCTGGATTGCAATGTTTACATGCATTTACGCTGACTGATGATATGCCAAAATCTAAAGAAGACTGAACGAAAGACTGTGCAACTAAACCAGATAATATAGGCATCGATATGTTGTCATGTAGTCAAGCATTTAAAATTCTGTTAGGGATAACAATTTCATGGCTTGCAGGGTTATGCTGGTTTTCTTTCCAGTCCTGAAAGGTTTATGGGGAAAAGTTCATAGGTTATTGGACAGAAAAGGCTTTCTTTTGTGGGTATAAGCAACAAATCTACAAATCAAGCTACAGATAGTATATACATAAGAAAAAGGTTACATATATTATATGTAGAGCAATCAGTAATCCTAACACTTGACAAAGGCTACTCTGATGTATAGATTTCAGTCTTTAATTGATTGTTGCCCTATTGATCCAGCCATCGATCTACATGAGCCAGGGTGCACCCTAGATGGGATGGAAATCCATGACGCGGCACACACACTTGCACAGGGTGAGTATTCATTTACATTTTGTTTTCCCCATCATTTCTTTGGTTGCATTTCTGGGACATAATGACTCTGATTGCCACTGGCACCTCTTATTCAGGCAACATATTTGGGGGCAAATTATATCTCTGGTGGAAACCTAAAAGAGGTCCAGCACACACATTTTCATTTTTGCGCAATTATCTTTCCCAGCAATCCTGAGAGATGTATAAAACCAGTTCATGACACAGTGCATTTATTGCAAAGCACAAACATCCTCCTACTAAATTAAAATAGCATTTTTGAAGTGTTGTATTTTCCAAAGACTTTAAGACTAATTAAAATGGCTGAGATGAAAACCCTAATCAGGCCCCATCATCTAGCTGGATAACAGAGTTTGTGTCATGCAGATTGGATGACAGTAGCCTTACTTCCTGTGATTTATTGCCCGCGGCTACTTTGAAATGACATGCAGAAGGAAATGTTTTACTTAAATTAGCAGCGAGGAAGCTTACGCTGAAACACTGGCATATGTCGCACAGCAAATGAGGGAAGCATGAGATGACCATGATCATGTGAAGAGAGAGAGAAAAAATGAGCCATTGTTGTTATGGGTTTGTGTGCATGCAAAAATGGCTGGTATAGAATAAGATCAAATCAATTTAGGGCCTGGCCTTCAAAAGTGAAATAATGATTCTGATATATGCAGATAAAATCAGTGAATGCTAAACAATACACTGGGAACTATTATTACTTATCAATATGAGTTTTATTCCATCCTATTAATTTAACAGTTTCTCAAAAGAGGTTGAAAGCTTTCACTAAAAATAATGATACATAAAAAAATAAAAACTTGCTTGTTCCCTGGGTACAGTGGCACATGAAACCTTGCTAATTGCCTGTAACTTAGTGCTGGAGATTAATGACCTTACACTCAGGTGTAGCCACTGGGAGACTGTAGGATACGTACCAGAATCAATGCTGCTTTTATCTAGTGACTGGTATTTTCCAGCAGGGATCCTTTGCCTGAAGTGTGAATAAAGTTCACTAATGTGAAATTAAAATGTATTGAGCCTATGCATCCCTGATACATTTGTCATTCTTCTTTGTAGCATTTCAAGTGATTAATTCATTTCAGTTTGTATTCCCACTAAAATTATCCATCATTAGGTGGTGTGTTTTACTCATCAGATAAAGGCTAGTCACCACATTAACAAGCCTTAAACATTTGACAGCTTTGCATTATGCTAAATCTACATTTATTTCATTGTATTTCATGGGTAAAGTAGTTATAACTGTAAACGAACATACAAGGTGGTGGAGAAGATATAGTTTCTTAATAGTCTGCATTGTCAGTGGGTACCACAGTAATCTTTAACTTAACTCTGACCTTAAATCTATGCATGTACACACCTGCAAAAATTCTGCATCTATTATTGTCCTGTTGGTTGTGTTGTCCTGAAAAGCTCCTGCTAGTTTTTCGTTTTTCTGCATAACACTTTTTTTTTTTATCCAAAGCTTACAGTTTTATGTTTTATATAATTGCAATGCAGCTCAGGTTAAGTACCTATCTCAAGGGTACAACAGCAGGGCCCTCTACTGGCACTCTACACTAGAACCTTTTCTTCTCAATTTAAGTTCTTGATCTGATATACAACCCTCTATCTTTACTGTCCGATTAGCATTTTCTGTGATTCTTTATGTAAAAGGGGAACAGAGGTCGGAGGGATGAAAAAGATGCCTTCCAACTCTACGCGTCTATGCTCAAGAAAAGGTTTGAGGTCTCAGAAAACCATGCATGAGTTGACGATATTTTGTTAACACAAGAAAGATGTGTAAGATCACGGACACCCGGGTTACTCTAGTTTTTGTTCCATTCAAATCCCTCAGCTGTCAGCTGGATAAATTATAACGCAGGGGAGACCGGTAATACAACAATTTTTAACAGGCACTGAGACAAGGACAGCAAAAGGGGAAAAGAGTGGCTATCAAAATGGTAGACAACGGCATGTGAGTCCTGTCGGTGGACATTAAAAGCTGTTCGGTCTCAAGCTTGCGTCTTATTAAATATCAGCATGCTGTCTGCTTCTTAAGTCTTGGCTCCTGTGTTGTGAAGATACTTTCATCTCCCACCGGGAGATGAAAAAGGGCAATTTGAGAATGAGAAAAAAAATGCATAATAATTTAAGCATAATGAATAGCAGCTAATATTTATCATCTCACTGGTGTCTGCACATAGCAAGGCTACACCTTGCTGGTTTTTCTTTTGAGAGAATCAAAATATGAAAGTCTGAGAAGTAAATAAACAATTCTTGCAAAGTAAATTGTTGTTTAAGCAACTGATCTCTCATTTAATTCTCTCTGTGACAATAGTACTGTATTATAAATATTTGCTTGAAAATAACATGCACGGAGAACCCTTACGCTGCACAGTGAGCTTACTTGTCCGTTACTCACTGTGTAATTGCACTGAGTTGCTTATACTTACTGCAAGCCTTTGGGTGTGTTTCCTGACTTTATGACCATAATAAGTGAAAGTTCAAAGAACAATTTATGATATCTGCTCTCAATAGAAAATTATAAACCCACTTGTCATTTTAATAATATTGATATGGGCGTGCGGGATTTTAATTGTTTAATTAACTGTGGCTCTTTTGAATAACTCTTACAATTTAACACAACTCAGTAACTCAAGAAGAAGAGGAAGGGAAGCAACTGAGGACAAACAGAACTATCAATTCCTCATAGCAGAAATACCTTTTATTATTATGAAATGTAACAGAGCAACACAGCTGATGGCAGGATATTTTGAAAGTGACAGTTTTACTAGCAAAGAATTAATAACTTGCCAAAAGCTTTCAAGAAGTGACTTCTCACTTGCTTATACAAACCACAGCTAATATATTCAGCCATTTTGTATGTTGTATAAAAGAACTATAACCGTAATCTCCTCACATGTGCTTATCTCTCCTTTTATTCAGAGTAATTAGCAATCCATTTGCTTTAAAACCCATTCCTGAACCAATTCCAAAACGAGAAACATTCCTCCTTTCACAGAGGTTTTTGAATCACTGATGTAGTTCAATTATATGTGCAACAACAATTGTACTCTACTGAGCCCATATAGATGCATTTACATCCAAAAAAACTAACAGCATGATACAAATGCTCACATGGTGTTGCTGGGGTCTATCAAATCTAGCTAACGTTTTTTGAGTTAAGCATGATGCAGTCATCACAACTGGATCGATGGTCAGTTACATGCTTACAAATGCCTACATGAGCAATAATCTAGATCCGTAAAACAAGCACCTTTTCATCAAACATGAAGTCAGGCACAGGTATTGTTATGCAAATTCTGCTGGTTGTAATCCTGTGCAAAGATTGTTAATTATTGCTAATATGCAAATGAATTAAAAGATGTTTTAATGAACTGAGGCTTCCAATCATCACAAGAAAGCTACAAATTATGTCAGCTGGACATTAAGTGACAGAACTGAGCAGTGAGTAACAATGAATCTATGATTCACTGACAAACTCCATCAACTCCCACTAGCTCAGTAGAAAAGCATGTATGTATCTATTTAAAGGGAACACAGCCACAGCGTGAGCTCTTTGAACCTTCAGTTGTCCTGTTTTATGTCAGCTAATTATCTGTAATAAAATTTCACTATAAAGTGAATATTACATCAAGCTACACTGACATCAAACTACACAACCACAAATTTATCTACATAAATCAGAACATGGATTGATTTATTTATATGATATAATATTTGATATGATTGTCTCAGATATAACTTGTAATTATATTTGTTTTATGAAAATTTCTTCCACGAAATATACTATTAATATAAAACTATTTATTATTAATATTCCACCCATCCATCCATCTTCCAAGGGTACCTGAGGAATATTAATACTCATATGTAAATACATAGTTAAAAATATACATTTAGTATTTAATCTATATTTGCATATTGAAATTAATATAGACCTATGTCATGATTTGTTTTTGGTTTATCTTCAAAGGACTACAAAGCATTGCGAAATAACACATAGTGCACTGATCAAAACCATCACACAAAATTAATTTACATCCCTTGAGTTCTGCACTCTACATCTGTGGGAGTGATGAAGACTGTTGTTGATCTGTAAGTGTTATTACCATACACAACACCTTCGCAGGATTGCATTCAAATAACTTTTTAGTCCAGAAAAGTAATGAATCTTGAAAAAAATTAAGACAAAAAATCTATTATTCACATTTTTATTGGCAAAACAAGCTGTAAATAAATTGCTGATAATGTCTCGAATATCAGAGTGTATTAAGTGAAACATAGTGAAAAATGGTATTAAATACAAATTCAATATTTTTCCTTTAATAGATTCAGCATTTGTTTGCGCTTTAAAAGCATGCAATTAAAGACTGATCAGCAAGTGTAAAGAGTGAAGTTCCCATCTGCTCTGCTTACACAGTTTCTGTACTGAAACACAAGACCCAAATTACGAAACCTCATCATCATCCAGAGATGTAAATTAATTACACAAAGACAGTGTCAACGGACATCCTTTTTTAAAGCTTCAGAAGCCAGACAAGCCTTCTGGTTCCCAGAAAGTCTCTGAAGTCCTCTCACTCCATTTACAAAATTATTTTCTTTTCATGTTCTAGAAGCAGTGAATTTCAGTTACAAGCACACTGACACAAAAACATGGTGTGTTCCAAATCAGGTAGGATGTTGATAAACCCCAGAGCATAGCTAAGGAAAATGGCCACCTTTTTTTGGTCACCACATTACTGGGTGTCTGCGTTTCCTGCTTTTCACCTGCCTACATTATGTGATGTAAAATGAATGGTCTCTCCAACCTGAGACCAGTTAAATAAACAGCTGGACCTTCCAAGTCACTGGTACCTCTTGTGGAATTATTTTTAATAAGCCATCATGATAATATAAAGTGACTCCCAAAGGCCATTTATTCAGTGGATCAGCACTGCATAAATAGCTTCATTGCTGCAGTAATAAGCTCATGCTGAAATGTAACTTACTTTCAGAACCTTGCAAGCATACATACAGCTAGAACTACATTGCGATAGATTTTTTCTTAATTTTTTTTTTCCCCAAATACTACATTCGAATTAGTATAGATAGTAAAAATACACCAAAAATAGGGTCAATGTATTAAGGAATACTGTTTGTAATACTACACACTCCTTCAATGAGGGAAAAAACTGAAAATATTAAGTGTTTTTTTTCTCTGGAAGATCAGGATCAATGCAAAATGTTTATTAGCATTTATTACATCCTTCAAATTTTACTGCTGTGAAAATAGCTTGAGAAGGAAGTATATTTATATAAATATGTGATATGGCAAATACTGATTAATTAAATTGTACGAGGAGATGCTACATAAGCCTTTTCAGACAGAAGAGATATTTGAGCATGAAAGGCTCCTAAAAACTGAGATAGATGAATATGGATGGGACAAATGGGAACAACAGAAGGTAGCGCTCCCACCTACATTCAGGCTATTGTTTTCCGTAATATAATTTTGCTCCAGGATATTCTAGGTATGCAGTTATTGCTCACAATTCATTTACATAAACCACCCAAACCCTTTCAAGTTATAAGGAATGCAAATGTGAACAATTCCACATGTGTATAAACACTACATGTAAAGGTTTTAACAAAGTGAAAATGTACGGTGTTTAGACATTAAAGGGAAATTCAGATGGACTCCGCCTGGAAATGTAATCATTGACTAAGGATTTTTTTTTTTTTTTTTTTTTTTATATTTCTTTTATATAGCTTCAGAAATCAATGTAGCCTCTGTGTATGGAATACTGAGTAAATGAGTTTTCAGGAAATCAAATGAAATTGCAACATGGCCAGCCCCCTATTAACAAGTGGAACAAAGGCAAATAATTGTATGGAAACCAAAAAAGTTAAATTATACCAACAATGTTTCAGTAGTTTTCCAGAATTTACACTTAGGGACATAGTAGAAGGTAGCTCATTGGTATAATAAAACGTGATGATTGTCACCTGTCAATAACATTTTTTGGTTAAGATTAACAGAGTTAATCTTAATAACCACCAAACCAGTTGTGGGCGACACTCTAAGAGGTTTTGGGGACACAAACTGCATTGCTTTTAGCAGGATCAAAGTCAGTGCTGCCCCAAGGCACCAGATCTTCTGCCTATATTTAAATATTGTAGTACACTCTCATGTGAGGACAGAGGCATCCATTCTCATTGGAACAAATAAGGCATACTAGGTGTATTTCAACATAGCCTAAGGCAGCAGCAAGAACCAAAGGCTGATGTTTATATTTGGCTTACCACCGAGGTTTTAACCAGTCATTGGACATGCAATCATAATCATGCTCGCTCCTTATGTCTAATACAGCCGATGCACTCTTTGCACAAGTTTAACTATTAAATTCTCAAAAATTAGCATCGGTATCTATTCGTTTCTCCTAACTTGAGGGTACAATGTTGTGCAACCTGAAATAATAAGAGAATATACACTACCTGAAAGGCTTCTCTTTATAGAATGACACCATCATGTGCTGGAAAAATCCTCATATAAACCACCTCATATAAAGTATGTTACTGAAATTCAAATATTTATTAAAAATTTTGCATTTAATATAGCATAAATATTCATTTTCTCTACAATGTTAAATGCATACCGAAATATTTTTCAGTTGCTTCAAGTTAATTAAGTGTTCTAAATGTACAGCTTTTCAGATAATCCAATTCCAAATATTACTAAAGAAAAGCAAATACATTAAAAAACAAACAACTGTCATTGAACAAGCATTTTACGAACTTACAAACTTTAGTAACTAATTTGAATTTTAAAATAGCAGTTCCAAATTTACATTTTAGCTATTAAACTCAGAGTTAGTAACTTATGTAAAAACCATTAGAAAACTATTGTGTTACCCTAACAAAGACTAAAATATTCGAGTAACATTAAACACATGTATAGGTAACTGTACCTCACTTTAGGTAGCTGTGGAGCTGCTTGGGTCTGGCCCTCTTGGAAAGGCCAACTCTTATTGGCCGATTGCATGTCTTCAAAGGCTCCAGCCTCCTGGGCTGTTCAGGTAACGCTGGAGACAATAATAAAATCTATTTTACAAATTCACTGTGGATCTTTACATTTACATGCCAGATTTCCATTATACATACAGTGCCTTGCAAAAGTATTCACCCCCCTTGGCATTCTCTCTATTTTGTTCCTTTACAACCTGGAATTTAAATGGATTTTCAATTTGATTTTAAGTGATGGGGAAAAAAACTTGCTTTAAATAATTCTAAAAAATATTAAACTGAGAAGTGGTGCGTGCATATGTTTTCACCCCCTTTGCTTTGAAGCCCCAACCTCTACCTTCAAAAGCCACTAAATTCATTAAACAAGATCAACCTGTGAGCAGTCTAAGTGTCAAATGATCTCAGTATATATACACCTGTTCTGATGGCCCCCAGAGTCAACACCCCTAAGTAAGGGCTACCACCAAGCAAATGACAGCATGAAGACCAAGGACCTCTCCAAACAGGTCAGGGACAAAGTTATAGAGAAGTTCAGATCAGGCTTGGGTTATAAAAAATATCCCAAACCCTCAACATCCCAAGGAGCACCATTAAATCCATTATTAGAAAATGGAAAGATTATACAGGAAAACAAAGATTTTGCTACTGGGAGTAAATTATGTGATTTATATGAAATCGACTGTGCTGAGTCCAGATCTAGCACGTCTAAGTTATAGGCATAGTATTGTTTTGTGATTCTCTGTTACTTTGATACATGTATTGTTGCATGGCAACATAACAGCT
>JAODKM010000101.1:135298-149605 GCA_026780845.1 Petrocephalus sullivani | reverse complement strand
TCTTAGTGAACTTCTGTTTGTAGTTTTGTTGCAATTAGTACATCTTTCAAATATCACACAGTTATAAGGCAAACTTTTATTATGTATAGTATTTTTGTAATTTTTTCACTCTGCATGCATAACTTGAGAACCAGATGTGACAAACAAAATATGCATTCAGTTTTGACCTCAGTACATTGGATTTAGTGTAGGACACATGTATTACACAAAGTAGCAGACAGAAATTATTTTCTTGTGATCCAGTGTTATGGCACTACAGCAAACCTGCCAAGAGAGGGTCGTCTACCAGAACTCACAGACCGGGAAAGGAGGGCATTAATCAGAGCAACAAACAATAGGCCAAAGATGACCCTGAAGGAGCTGGGCGGCTATACTGCAGAGATGGGAGTAACTGCCCATAGGACCACTGCACAGAGCTGGGCTTCATGGAAGAGCGGCCAAGAAAAAGCCTGCCTGCCAGGCGGACAGTGTGAAATTTGAAGTCATGGTATGGGAACAGAAAGTAGGAGGAGAATAAGGGGCACATCCATAATATTAGAGGGTAATTTAACCCCCCCCCCCCCCCCCCCAAATAAATAAAAAAAAAAATCTGTTCCCATTTCTTCAGTCGGAGATAATGAAAAAACTGCAAATATATTCTATACTCATCAATAAAAAGAATAAGTGGTTCTTTTCTGATTTATGCAGACTTACTGATGTAATAAATCTTTTGAACCCATACAGCATGGTCACTCCTTTAATTTGGAGTGAATATCTGAACATGTACTGACACCGAAGTGATCTACTTATATACCACTGCCACTGTCAGCACACACTAAAGCTGCATCCAAGGACGTCCCTCGGCAAACAACTTAAGCACTAAAAAATGCTTGTTAAAATAGAAGGCTTCCCTTGCCAATTTTTTATCTATGATTAAAATACTTACTTAGTAGCTAATGCAAATACTGCTCATTAAACATTAAAATATTTTAATAATTAATATAAAAGATGGTTTTAGGAATGTCACCTACTTTGACTCTGTCCATTAAAGGAGGCAAGAGATACGAAGGCTGATGTCCATGTTCTACGTTCATCCAAAATATCCTTGCATCCTGATACAGTAAATATAATACTGACCATCATCAATCATTGTTCTTGATTAATGGTTGAATGTAGTTTGAATAATTTCTTCATTTCATAATAATCTCAGCAGATATAGTAAAATTTTGATACATTAAATGTATCAAAAGAGGATATGATGTTTGCTGGTTAAAACACTACTGTCAATACCCAATATAATAATAATATGCAATTAATCATCATAAACTTATTGAACACTGCATTTATGCCATTCAATGGTGGTATAACAACCAAAAAGTTCATAGACACATCTAGATATCGGGCATATTTTCTGGCAAAATTCCTACAGCACAACTAATATTTACCCTTCTGCTTGACAGTGGAGTACATTGAATCTTCTATCTCAGTTGTTAGTTGGCCACATTGCAAGGGTACCTCCTGCTCACACTGAAAGCTATGTCTGTCAGGTACAGTTTCTTTCTGCCCTCTAAAAGTTGTCATATTACAGCTATTCAGCTCCTCATCTGTGCATTCCTTCTTTTTCTCAACAGGGTTCCTCAACATGAGGTCAATTTGCTGCTCAGTATCTTGCTCCTCAGGTTCTTTAATCAATAACACTTTACAAGGCTTCTGTCTTAATAGTTTTTGTGCATCTGTATGTTTTTCAAGAAATTGAAGTGACTCCTTCAGTACCAAGTCAAAGTTTTCCTTAACTTGAAATGTGGGTGTGGCATTGTTGTCAGATTTTGAAATGCAAATTTTCCCTTCCAGCTGTTCTGTTCTATCTTTTCTAACTACCTGGTTCCCCAACCTTATGTCACGGATGTCACTGTTTAGCGATTTTTCATGACAGACACATACAGTGGAGCCAAGATTATTGCTGCTACAAAGGGTGGATCCATCCCGAAAAATAACCTCTGCACATTCATTTTCTACAACTATGTTAGGTTTATGTAAACCTATATATGGCTTAGTTCGATTCTGAATAACCTCTTGTGAGGGCTGAGCTACTTCAGAATGATGCTGTAACATTACGGTACATTCCCTGACAGTCGATTTCTTGAGAAGAAAGCTGGATTCTACTGATGTCTTGGGAGTCAAGTGGGAATCGAATATTGCAGGAACCAAGTCAGAGCTGAAGGGCACAGGTGACTGAGCATGGTTCTTCAGGCCATTCTCTAACTGTTCATTCCCTTGACATGAATCCCACTTAGGTACTACTGCATCATTTGGTACAGTGGCAGCAGCAAGTAACTCCCCCTCCTTATGTTTGTCAATGGTTATGTCATTGTGTGATGACAATGAAAGCTGTCTGCTTTTTACTGCACATCTCTCCACAAAGGGGAAACTATCCAACTTATCTTTCTTACTAATACCTGCGATTAAAACTTTGTTTGTTTTAAGTTCCACTATGTTTGACAAAATATGTTTATCCATATATTTTTTTTCCAGTGTTTTTTTAAACTGATGCTCCACCAGCCTCACAGAAGATCCTGCTGCAACAGGCTTGTTGTATGCTATTAGGCCAGTTTCACTGTAGATGTGGATCTCATGTATTTTTGCTACATTCATTGCATCATCTGGAATTCGTGATTCACTCCAAGGGTCTTTTCCTGACACATGTTCATTGCATTCAGACAAACGTTCCGCGGCTGTACAAAAAGCATTATCCCATGGCACTCTGCTGACAATGCTTTCTAAATTATTTCTTAATCCAACATCAAGAGTTTCAGTAGGATTGTTGATATTGTAAGATATCTCAGCTATCATTCCCTCAGGATGCATGTTACAAAGGTTAACTTTAGCTTTTGCTTCCAGTTTAGAGATTTCTGCAAAGTCTTTCTTATCAGCCTTCAGTGTAGCTCCATTCGTCTTGCTCTGTAATCCATACTCCTCCATCTCTGAAACACTCCATGGCATATCATTCTCAATGAGAGTTGACAGAGATTCTCTGTGGTCACTAAACAATGTGCTCACCATTAGATACTTTTCAGCCCTGTTATACTGATGGACATCATGCTTCCCATCATATTTGGCTCTTTGGCACCCTGAAAAGCTTTTGTCCAGACTGGGTATCACTGCATTTAAAATGACATTTTGAAAAGCACGGTCTGAGGTCTTATTGTCACATCTTGATTTTGAGAGCTTATTCATCCTTCTGATTGGCTCCACTTCATCCGGAGTCATAATATAATCAGACTCTAGTAAACCCATTTCAAAATCTCCCACTGTGAAAGCCTCGTTTTTTCTGCCATCCCTATTGTTAACTATTTCCGAAGTATCTTCTCTATTACATCCAAAGGGAAACAGATATGGCACATCCATATCACTCGGGAATGTTTCCTTTTTGCTTTCTAATTCCTGACACACATTTGCATTGTTATTTACCACGCATAAACTCATGTCAGATAGCTCATTTCTTTCGTTTAGATTTCTGTTAAAGTCTGTTGTCTCTATAGTTCCAAATCGGCATCCATGATATTTAATACTTTTTTGTATTAAATACTGTTCTTCAGAAGTTTTATCTTGCAGGGTATTTTGAAATAAAAGATCCTTTGAAGTATTGTCTAGTGGTGAACCATGAAAACTTGCCAATGGAAAATCTGATATAGTATTTTTACTTTCAAGATATTTTTCAGGTGCTAGTATCTTTGACTGTTTAGGAAATGATGGTCCAAAATCATATTCAGGATAACTATTCTCTGTAATATCTAAGTCTTCCATCTCTTTTGTGCTCTATTGCGAATAATCTGTAAAATAAAACATAAAAGACAAAATAACTGCCTGCGCTTTCCAGTTTACATCATAACAAAAGTATTTATACTCGATTAGCCTGAAAATAATAATAATTAATTCTTTTGATCAAATAAAATTAAAAATAGAATCAAATAGAATATGAAAAATATTTGGCAATGAATCCAAGTACGAAGAAATATTCATAATATCATATAAGTAAATATGTTTTTACATTATTAAATTGAATTATATATATTAAACTACTATGACACTCTTCTGAATAAACTGTTATAGTAGATGGATAAATTTAAAAATACAGTGTCGATTGATTCTTTGATTTCAGTTAATCCTTTTTATGTTTCTCATTAAAAATACATTTTAAAGACATACTTGAAGGTACACCAACTGTTAAATATGAATCCAATAGTAAATAAAAGAAAATTAATGCTTTGAATTTATAGTGTTAATTCTAAAATATACTACCTCACCCTAATAAAATTACCAATGAAAAAATGTGTGATTATAGTAGCATTATTGTCCATAACCCTTAACACATGGCTAAGGATTTTGAAGACAGTCTGCACATCCAGCTGAGAGTTAAATAGGCTAATTAACAACATTCGGCCTTTGATTCTGCCTTAAATCAACATGCTTTGTGTCAGTCTGAAGAATACTGCTAACAATGAGATTAGCGCCCTTTATTTTTCCCAGTAATATAATGTACCATTATACACTCAACTACATGTGTATATACAGTATTTAAATCAGTATGTGTGTATAAGCGCTTCAGATGTTCTAATTATTGTTCATTTGTTTATACTTGCTAAACTTTTACCACCGAGCCGCGACACCGAGTCGGTCCATTATTACTCACACACCCAATTTCTTGTACGCTCACGTTTTGTGCGCACATGCTATTTCGATATTCCGATAACCGCGGAAATTTACCAAAAAGGTGACATTTTATCGAACTAGAACTATACGTCTTACCAGTAAGTTTAAAACTAGAAATTTAGAGAAAAGATTCAACGGATATTTGACGATCACTTACAAAGTTACTTGAACGTTACTTAACCATGTAAGGCTTTAAGGAGAGTATATTTAGTAAGTATTATCGTTCCCTCTGCTAAGCTACACCTCACCTATAATTTTATTAATGTAAGTGCCACAGCACCTAGTTATATGTCGTTTATTATTTCGAAGTAGCCTCCCGCGCAGGGCCGCGCGCCGAGGAAGGATCGAGTCGCGTGCTGGTACCCGCGCGAGGATGATGCTACCGGTACTTCTCACGCGCCGCGTAAGGGCGTATCATACGCTCGCATTCAGTGACACTGATGTGTGCCATTTAGATCATTCAGAATGCTTAGATTTGCTATTTGTTACAGTAATGCTTGTATGTTATGGGTCACAAAACACATTTAAAAATGCACGCACGCAACATAGCAATGTAGAATTCATCACTTCCACGGTTTCTGTGATTTAATGGGGCATGGCATAGTTTAGGACCTCCACTTAGTCTGGACTTTCGGACTGCTAGAAATCTGCGTGCACTGGGGTGTCCCTCCTTCCCGACTGCACACCGGCGCCCCGTCCGCGTCCGGCTGCCGCCGTAACTTTTGTTTTGCTGCTCGGAAGCGTTGAGGTGGGCGCGGGGAAGGAGGCGTCTTTGAGCTCGCGCACACTCACGGGGCGCCGCGTCGCGCGACAGCGCTGCTCCGCGAAAATACGCGCGGCGCGCGTGACGGGGCGCCCCATTGTGTCACATACCCGCAAACCGGCGTCGGATCGCTACCCGCCGCATCCTTCGGAGCAGATTCTCCACCTTTCCCCCCCCCCAACTCCCCCCGTTTTTTTTTTTTTTACTTTCAGAACACACTAATACTAATAGATCAAGAGAGCCTTTTCATTCAGAAGTACACACGAAGCAGACCCTCCATTTGCTCCGCTTTCTCTTAAGGTAAGCCGTGACAGTTCATTCATATGTGGGTGCACATGAAATAGGTGAATGGGGTGTTGTGACTGTGGCGTTTTTAAATTGATTAGCGACCAAGTATTGCGTATCCACGTCTACGACGATTAACGCATCAAATGAGCCGTCTTGCCGAAAACTAACGAACGTAGAGCCACTTATTAACTTGTATATTTCTGACCACATGCGATGAATTGCAGGATAGGAAGTGAGTGATGCATTTTCATGTGAATTAGCAGTAAACGACGTTTTGTGCGGTGTGCTGTATGGCGAATTATAATCGAATAATCTAATTGCAAGCACACTGGTTTTTAGCATATATTGGATGGGTAAAAATCATAGCGAAATGGGGTTTGCTTTGAAAACTAAAACCTGCAGTCAGGAACCATTTGCATTGGAGTAGGAATTCCTTTGGAGCTTGTTTACGGAATGGTGCCCTCGGTATGATTTTGGCAGCACTTTTGATTGTGCAGAAAGCTCTGTTTCGAACAGTTAATGGGTGAATCGTATTCGATGCAAGTCGAAGGACGATTCAATGGCAGTTTTCACCTCTGAGTGAAGAGCTAGTGTTTCCTGAACCAGCAAGACAGCAATCACAATTGGTAGGACAGCGGAGTGCAAATCGATTATCCTGTTCGCACTGTTGCCTGTGTTTTTTCCCTGTCTGGCGCGCTGACATGCGTGCAACAGTGCTGGCGACCCCGCTGCTGTTTTAATGACAAGAATGTAAATTACACGGCAATCAGTATGCAGCAAGATTTGGGAGTTATATATTCCATTATTTAATAAGGAAATCATGGAAATGCATTCCGCCCCAAACAGTTTTTTTCTGGGCAACACGTGGTGTTCATTTATACTGTAAACTGATATTGATACTGCATTAATGTACTCGTTTTTTTCGTTTATATTCTTTAGTAATATATAGCATAAATACAATTACGCTCGTTTTTGGCTCTCAAGGTCATTCCCCGGTGGAAAATGATGTGAATAGGACCTTCGCAGGCGTTACATAATGCCCCAGCACAACAGTAAATGGATCTGGTTCATTATGTACTTACAGCGACTGTTCAGTAAAGCTTAACCAATCGAAATTAGCCTTAAGTATGATAATACATGCGACAACATTTGTGGGAATATCATTTTACGCATAACATAGCAGGACTCTCCGATCAGCCAGCCAGTCATTAAGCGTATATATTTGACAGACAGATTTTTTGAGTGTTTCACAGATACTGTTAATTGCTTTGACATTTGAAGGCAGTTAAAATTTTGCGTTGAACAGCGGCCATTAAAACGGTAAGTTATGGGCAGTTTTATATGAAAATGTATTTTGCCCAGTGTTATTCACAAAAGAAAATTTGTTGAGTTTAAAATGCATCGATATTGGTTTTCACTTTTGGGATTTAACCATTAATTTGGATATAATAGTAATAGGTGTATAAAAATGAATATGTAGTTGTGTATTTATATATTATCATTAGGTTTACTTTGATATTAGTCCTTATGCAATTACTTGACAATTCTGCAGGCAAAGCAGAGATGTGCATTGGTATACAAGTTATCTCTGTGATGCGTAACATATTGGAAAAATGCCACACAAAAGGAAGTAGACAGGATTTCCAGTAGCACAGAGATAATTATGTTGAGTAAATGATTATTGTACGGTATGTTGAGTAAACAGTATTGTGCAACAGATGCTTTACGATACAGTCAGATTGCATGCGTGCCAGGTTTTGGCATTACAGACAGATGTATGGCTAGAGCAGTGTGCCGGCAGATAAACCGATCGCACACGTTTAGTGCATACTTGGGGGTGATGTAGCCGGGACTGCACAGAAATGCCATGTTTTTATTGGTGTTTTGGAAATTTTCTTCAGATTTTCTCCCTACAGGACTGATTTGAGACTGAATCGAATTTTCCTATATATGTACAAATACAAAAATGTTTATTAAATATAGGGTAAACAGATTCAAAACAAATCCATCCCAATTATACTCAAACGCAATGGTTGTGCAGCACTAAGAAAAATTAATAATTAGATTTCATTGTTTTGTTTTTTGAAGGATAATTTGATTTTCTAATTTGAACATTTAATGTTATGTTTACACAGAAATTAAATTCAGTGTAGTTATAAATTCAATGTACTTGTACAGCATTTAATTTTCAATTCAAACTCAAAGTTACGTTGTTTGGAAGAGTTATACAGACAAAGGGAACATTTATACAGTAATGCACTAATTGTACAGTAAACTAGTGAGTTGAAACAGAATTTTGATCCTCAGAGTAGATGCATGCTGTATATTGTGTATACTAAAGCACACCTTCTGGGGTCAGTAAAAGTAAGGCCGCTAACCTTTCCAGGCCCAGCCCCTCAAATCTGCCATTGTCTGGGAAATGCAGTTCTTCCAGCATCCCCTGACAAGCTCTGTCTGTTGTAGAATGGATCCCCACGCACTTCTCAGCATCCTTTGTCTTTCTGTCTGTTTCCATAAGTACAAAAACAAGTCTTTTACATACTGTGCCAAAGTAATTGGCACCCAACAGAAAGGAAGCGAACGGAACATGCTGGTTACTGGTGAAAGCAAATTTTATGCATGTTTCCATATTAACATGAAAAAACACATCACATGTGTTATAGTGTTTGAAATGCTCTTCTTATTTGTAGAGTTTTTAGTGGGTTTATTTAAGTTGAGGTGTTGGCTTATGGAAACTACTGTAGGATTTTCCATTGTTGATTACACCCCCATCAAGCATAAAAGTTCCATGTCTTTTAACGGCAGCTATGAGCAGGGGCAGCAGAGCTCCTCTTCCTTGTAAGGGTTGTATTTTTTTTTTGGGGGTGGGGGTGCATAAATGATCTTGGAGCGATGTTCCTCACTACATGATGCATATTCATTCATCATGCATTTGATGACTGATGGTGTTTATTTGCTAACGGCGTACTTTAATGTAGGTGTTTAGAAGGTACTAGAATCTGTTGATTATCCCACTGCGCTGATGTTATTATTCCATTTGGACTACACCTTCTGCTGTTTCCACTTCTGCTGGAAGAATCAAAGTTTGATTGCCTCAAATTGCTTTGCCTGAAAAATAGGCAGAATAGATTATAGCATAGTGATTTGTTTATGATATGATTGCTTTATAAATGATCTGGATTGTGACATGCAGTTTAAAAGCAGAGCTGTGTATCTTAACAGGGCAGCTAGACGACTGTATGCAATATTAAAAAAAATTCTTAGGGGCACAAAACCCGGCCCTGCTGATGGGCTTTACATATCCGTCCATTCTCTGTATCCACTTGTTCTATGCGGAGATCCCGAGTCTGTCCCTGAAGCTACGAGTGTAGGGCAGGGGTGCCAGCTCATTACAGGGCACTCATTCCATTCACACCTATGGGCAATCTGGCAACTGCAAGTCACGTTAGCATGGTTTTGTTCTGTAGGGGGAAGCCCCACATCAACACATGGAGCCAGGGCATAGACCCGAACCCCAGTCCCAGAGGTGTGTCACAAAAATATTAACCACTGCACTACCGTGCTCCTATGGGTTCATACATATTAATATTGATCAAAATAAAACAAAATAAAAGTGATCCTTGCAAAATCATTTGTTAGGGTGATTATTGGGTATTATTATCGAATGATGGTTTAATAACAGTAAAGGTCGTAGATAACCTCCATGTTAACTTCCATTAAGCTCCAGTAACTCGATACAGTTATTAGTACTTGCATTTATTCTAATTCCCCTCAGTAATTACTGTGGATGAAATTCTTGTGATTGATTTCCCAATGCTAGAAGCTATTTGTAGCAAAAGGGTTGAAAAAGCACAAAACACTGTTTAAAAAAAAGGCTAGACCACATTCGTCATTGCCAGATATAAGTGCAGTTTGTTAAAAATCAATTATATATACTAACTAATGTTCATAAAACAAGATGAAATGAATATCCATCCAAATATCCAAATTATATCCATCAGGAAGTATGTTTAGTATTTGATTAATTCTGCACATATAATAAACTGTGTTCCATTGACCTGTCTTGCATAGCTGCTTATCCAGTAAAGATAACAGGAAGCTGGAGTCCATCCCAGGAACCACAGGGTACAGCCTGGATGGGACGCCAGTCTATCACGAGGCACACATTCAGACACCGTCACACACACTGGTCGACCTGGAGATGCCTAATGCCATGTTTTCGAACCGTGGGAGGGAATTGAAGTACCCAGAGGAAACCCCTGCCAGCGTAGGGAGAATGTGCATATAGGAAGTAGGGTAGTAAGTTCGAAGAGGAAGTGAGGGCCAAATCTGAATGATATTCGGCACATCATTATTCGGTGTTCATTTTTCAAATCTTTGGGGGACAGGGATTATCTCATGTCAGTTCCTGTCAGGGTTTATGTCAGCCAGCAAAGCATGCCTTCCAGAGAGCTAACAGTGGGCCGTCTCCCAAAGGAGGCAAAACTCACACCACACCTCATAAATCAGCCAGCGATTTATTCTATTCATCAGGACATCTGGGATTCTCAGAATGAGTGGAATGAGATAGCAGAGGTTGCTGCCCTGTTGGGAGGAATTATAGGAAGTCAGACCAAAGGACTGTGAAACACACACACACGCAGACAGACTATATATGTATATATAGATTTGTGTTTGTGTTCTTTTTCATTATTATATTTATGTGTATGGGTGATTTGCACATTCTCCATATGTGACATTTTTGAGCATTCGAGTTTCCTTAGCTAGATCAAAGACATACAGTAAGGCTAAAGGTGTATCTAAATTCCCTGTAGAGTATGTGTATGACTGTTTGTGTGAGTGTGTGCGTGTACACACTCTGGGTGGACTGACAACCCATTAAGAGTGTGTGCCCAGCCTTTGCAGCCTGACCAGCATATGTGGTTGGGAGATATAAATCACTACCTTGTTAATATAGGGATTTTAGCTTAGCTCTCCTCACAGTATTCTTCTGATTTCTAAGCTCCCATCCAGCTGGCTTTCTTGGACATACAGAAGTCCAGTTCCAACCAGCAGTATTAATACTAATGATGATATGGCTTGTTGAATTTACCCTGCTAGCCGTGATGTTTGGTGGGCATTCAGAGACAGCTGAAAGGAGGCTGAGCAAGAACACTGCAAACAGGTGAGGTGGCTGTGCCCAAGGTAGACAGGGATTTTTGAAGTCGCAAACCAGGTTTGACAGGATCACAAATAACTTGTGCAGGGACAGAAAAACTGAAGTTGTGCAATTTTTACCAGCTGTGATTCAAGGGTACTATCAGAGGCAGAGAGAGAACAATGTACGACACGGAGACGGTCCCTATCGGACAGGCCATGGAAGGCCTTGCTTCATTGTGTTGTCCCAGAAATCTTAAAACAAAGTCGATATATCGTCTAGTGGAGATTAAATGTCATTTTATGACATTTATTTGAATTTCAAAGGTTAAATGAGTGAGCTTCCCCCTCCTCTCCCTCTCTGTCACACACAGACACATACAGATATTTTCCCTCTGAAGGGATCTCTCATATTTGTTCTGTTCTGCAGGAACAATGGGGAAACAGAACAGCAAGCTGACCCCTGAGGTGATGGAGGACCTGGTGAAGAATACAGAGTTCAATGAGCATGAGCTGAAGCAGTGGTATAAGGGCTTTCTGAAGGACTGCCCCAGCGGCAGGCTCAACCTGGACGAATTCCAGCAGCTGTATGTCAAGGTGGGTGCTGACACATGCCCAAATGTCTGACACACCTGCCATGTGCTAACAGCATGTGGCTCCAAACATTTCACCAAGTATTTTGGGGAAAGTGTTTGCTTAATTTTTTTCATTTCAGCTGGTTAGCAGATTGAAGATAGCAACACAGTTTCCAGTTTTATGCTGTCCAGTTTTCCAGCTGGGCACCTACTGAATCAATTCAGGTTAATTGTTAATTGTTAATTGTTAATTGTTGTCTACAGTAGGAGAGTCCCTTCTGGGACTTGGGCTGGCAGGCTTTCAGTGAAACGTCCTAAGCCAGTAGGTTTTTTGACCATATGAATTTCTTGCCAAAGTTACGATCAAGTAGTACATTAATTACCCTAGGAATAAAAATTACAAAGAAAATATATTACACTTTTGACAGGCCTATTGCCAGAGAGTTATTTCTAGTGTACATTGATTTAAATAAACAACTGTTAGCATTTCTGGAAACCCTTGAAACTTCTGTAGTATGTTTTTGAAGCATCACAGTCCTACATTATGCAGACTTACTGCATATTTTATTCCAACCTCCTGCTGGCCTCAGCTATATTATCGAACCACTGTGAATGAAGTGTTTTGATTCTAATGAAAGAAGTAAAAGAGAAACGCTGCTCTCTGATCTTGATTACAGTAATTATACCCACAAAATCTTAGTGAAGGCAATAACATTTTCTTCTACTGAATCCACTGTAGGCTATATCCAAGTGAATGGAGACATGAGATAGCCCTACCAACATTATAACATGAATAACTTGCCCAAACTTGGGAGTATTTTCCTTGTCAGTCCAGCAGTCCATTTTGTGGTGGTCAGGTATAATTAGTTTTATTCATTCATTAAATGTTTCAATATTTAGCTAGAAATAATTTTGCCAATCACTGTATTGCTATCATATTTTTCATTTATGCAAATCATCAAGATTTTTTTATTTGTTTGTGCCTCATAAAGAAACACGCATGTAAATAGGCTAGGCACTATATTGACTTTTTACAGTATGTCAATATATTTTCAAATGAGATATTGGATGAGAAAGTAACATTTATATTGATATTATTTTATTTTATTCTTGTCCATTAAAATTAGGGTTGTCAAAGTTAGCATGTTAACACAGCACTAATTATAAGTCAAGTTATTATTTCTTTGATTGTGTTAACGCATGTAATACTTTGATATATTTTGATTTTGAACCAATTTGGGGAATAGTATGAGTAGTGATTTTTAATAGAGACCTATCGCTATTCCATTCCTGGCTGTAAACAACGTGGGAGCTTCGGTTGTACGGAATCCCAGACTTACAGATGAAATGAAAACATTCAGTTAATGTCACAGGGAAAGCTGATGGAGAGGAGTTATTTTGGTCAGCTTAGAGGATAAAAATGTTTGTTTTTCTATTGAAAGTTTTTACCTTAAAGGTAGCACCTTTCCAGTTATCAAGTGCACCTTCAATCGTTGCCAGGCTTCTGTTTTTTGAAGCAATTGATAAATGAGTTTCAAATTTAGTTATGATAGCAATGTCATGAACTGAAAAAAATACCCTGTTGGTGGTCATATTGGCGCGCACTTTTATGTACTGGCTGCTTGATTTGACCCTTGCAATGCTGGTATAGGCGTAATTTATTTTTGTCTGTATTTTGAGTCTTCTATTTGTAATAATTCAGTTTCTATAATGGGTAGTTGTAGTTACATATTTGCTGACAGGGAAGGAAACCCTCTATTTACATTTTATTTTGACTACTCTCTGTTGAAGTAATAGTGTTTGCAATATCTCACACGTGTCTTCGACTTACAACTGAACATTTAACCTGCTTCCTAGAAAAAATCAAGATGAATTGTGTATATGCTATTCTGCCTAAAATTTGGAGATATGGTTTCTGGTCCATAACGTCCATTTCCTGTGACTCCATGTAAACATCCAGCTTGCTGGATGCATCCACTCACGATCTCCATATACAGACCCTGTGTTTCCTGGCAACAGTGTAGCACTGATGCGCTTTTGTTAAAATTCAATGTGCACAGATCACAAAGGTGGAGCGCAACGAGTCTGCTGCATAAGAACGGCTTTATTTTCACCATTGCTAATTCGGGCCATAATTATAAGCTTGCTTTCCTGAACTTTGTCTTGATTTGGTTCTAGACCAGTGGAAAATATCAGTCTCATTTGATTTTATTTTTTTCACAGTGATGGACTAGATGGTAATTTGGTAATTAGTCTTTCAAACTTCTTGCTTACACCTTTCTAACACTGGCCTGTCTTCCTAGCTGTGCAGAATGACAGAAATAAGATAAATTAAGTATACCAGCTAGGGGTTGGTGTATGTGTTGTAGTTAATTCTGTATCCAGTTTGGTGACACAGTTAACAGAGTCCATCCAGCCCCTGGTTGATTTTATGGGACAGAACTAAACCAAAATCATGCAGTTCTTTCATACATTGAGAATTATAGGACGTCTGATACGAGGGTCAGCTTGTCCGTCGTCACGTTTATTGAATGGAACAATGGAAAGTATCCGGAGGAAAGGGGACAGTGTAGCAAGCATGCAAATAAAGGCTGGAAAATGGGAAATCAATAGGTGTCAGAAGCAGACAGACTAGGAAGGATCGCGAGACATGTGACTGATAATCACCAATGTTTAATGCCTTTCCCAATAGCTTAGGCATTTTTAGCATTACAAGAATTAGATCTACTCTATGAAATCTGTGCCTATCTCAGTGCCGTCTAATTTCCTAAACGTGGCGGTGTCACGCTTACGGCGGGAATGACGACCCATAACTGCAGGCTGCGGGGTTTAGCCCTTCCAAGGGCGTTTATTCGG
>JAODKM010000101.1:118259-135198 GCA_026780845.1 Petrocephalus sullivani | reverse complement strand
TGGGAACAGGAGGATTTGCACGAGGGAAACGAGGGGGCGTGGCACACAGGAGGATCCGACGGGCAGGGCATGACAGGTGGGTAATCTTTTTCTAATTTGGGGAGCCAAAGAGTTATTAATAATACTAATCCAGTAGAGATATGAATTATACAGAGTGATTAATAATATTAATACTGTATTCCAAAGTAAAATGGATTTAGGCAACATCTGCACAGAGACCAGTTGACTCAGGCTCTGGTCCTATCAGACGACAAGTGTGTTGGTCTCTGTTTCTGTCTTGATGTTATTGATAATTTCATACACAGTGTGCATATTCTTCAAAACAGGAGTGCCCTTCCAGAGAGCACTAGCACCCTAAATTGTATTTAGCTGCCTGGCCAGTGCTGATTATACGGCAGCGTAGGTTTAAAAAACTGAAGAATGTACTGGAATGTGTGCTGAAAGACCACGACATTTCATCAGGGAAATAGGCAGGGTTCTGGTTATATGTGTTTTAGCTGATATGATATCACTAATATATGGCTGGAATTGGTACCATCTATCACGCTGTGCAGTAGCCAGGGTGAATCTGTCTGGTCTGGTCTGGGCATCAGGATACATTTCGAAAGCCTATGAACTGTGAAGTCCTTCTCTGTTAAAGGTAATAAGGTTGCTCTGATAAGGTGCTCTGTGGGCGCTAATAGTGTTAGTGCGGCTGCCGGGCTGCCAGTCGTGGCATTTCTGATGCTGTCGTCGTCTCAAACTGTGAGAAAGAGTAGCATAACGAGCTGGAGGTTTCAGGCTGTTGAAAGCTATTTCGCACTGCTCCACAGGACAAAATGGTGTTGTGTACGGTAAACAAAAAGACTATGGGCAGTTTTTTTTGTTTTGGTATTTAGCTGTAAAATCTCGGATCTGCAGAATGGCCCTCACTTAATGAAGTCCCAGGAGGGGCCTTGCTGTAGTACCCATGAAGGTGCTTATTTTGAATACGATAACAACAGCAATGCGGTTATATGCTCTTTTATATATTGAACATATATGTTTATGTGCATACGTACTTTATTTGTTTAATTATTCATTGTTGTTCACAGTGACCCTCTACTGGATTAGCAGTATGGCTAGTTGGATGCATGGATTGAAGGAATCGAGGATAATTAATAATTTTTCCGTCTCATGACGTCTTGACATGTCTGCAAATACAGGCTATGAAGAGGTTCCAGATCAGGGATAAGTAAATGAGCGACAGACACACATTTCAAAGTCAAGTAGGTTGCATCAAAAATCCGGGGGGCGGTTAGGGATTGCAGGTGACTCATTAGGGCCATATGTGAATTCATGTGTTAACTGAATTTCATTCAGTATGTAACATTTTTCATTAATTGTTTTCAGCAACCGTAATGGGGTTATGAAGCTGTTTCCCAAAGAGCCAGTGCTTTGTGACTCATAAAACAACTCTAATTATATGAAACTTTATGGTTAATAAAGTTTTAAAGAAAACATTAGAAGGCTTTCTGTTAACAGCCAGCGAGCTAAAGTCACAGGAGGTAACCTTCTAAAGGAAAATTAGTTTACTACCTGAAATCCATCTGGTCTGAAGTTTTCAGTTTATGTTCCATCACATCTTCCATATTTTAAAAGGGGTAAGATCTATTCAAGTAAATAGTCCTCTTAGAGTTGTGTTCGATTATGGAAGGAATGGATTCACCTTAAAGCGGCATGTAACATAATTACCCCTAGGCCTTGTTTCCAATTGTCAAGCCCAGCACACATGGTTTAGTAACATACAAGTATTTCACAGACCTTGCAGGGGGGTTCGAACCTTCTGTGTAACAGTGTTGCCAGAATTACCATGGGCATAATTTGACGAAAGAACTCAAAAATGTAGTATAATGTGTTGGGCATTCAGCCTATCTTGATTAATTTGTCGTAGAGTTTAATCTGGTGGTGTCCTTTGGTGTGGCACGCTTCATGGGCGTACCGATTTCCTATGACTCAGAAAAAAAGCCCTCGATGATCTCTGTGATTACGAGGTGGTCACTGCCAGTCCAGAACCACTCCACTCAGTGTCATCCCAAGGTCTCCCATTAGCCCACAGAACAGCTGTGTTATCTCGGCTTCACTCCCCGAGGGGGTGGCTGTCTGTAGGGCATGTGTTGGGGGAGGTGATGGGTGCTGGTTACACAGGGAGGGGAATTCCATCATTGTCATGCTACCAGGGAAACCCTTTTCTTCAGATTATGTTTCATAAATCATCAGGATTACACATTGTTGTTTTGTTATGCTCCTTCCTTGTGAGCATTGCCGGTGCTTACTGTGACCCAGACCACATATTTGTGTAGCTCCTGAGATGTAGGGCCACAAACAGTCACTGCATTAGGCTCCGGAGGAGACAACCTGCCCCAGGTTGTTGGACTGTATCTTTTATGTTGCTGTGTTATAGTAGTAGTATAAATAATAACAATAATAACAACAACAACAATAATAATAATAATAATAACAATACATTCGATTTTTAACGCATATTACATTTAAAGCAAATTTCAAAGTGTTGCAAAGTAAAAACATCATAATAAAAATTAGAATAAACCATCTTTAAAAATTATTTCAAGGTTAATTAAAAGTCCTTAGTTCTGCTAAAAAGGAAAGTTTTGAGTCCTTTTCTAAAGCTCTCAGGAGTCTGTGGTGCCCTCAGATGGTCAGGGAGGGTATTCTATAGACAAGGGGTGGTGGAACAGGAAGCCAGATCATCCATGGTGGTAGGGGGCGATTGGAGATCGTGGAGCGATTGGAGTTCGTGGAGCGGAGTTCTGAGAATTCTGTCAACAGAATTCATAGTCTTGCTGCATCCATTCATCCTGGCCAGACCATTACAGGGCTGATACATACATGCACATATATGCACTACAGGCAGTTTAGAGACACTAGTTAATCATACCGAACATGGACAGAACATGGAAACTCCACATTCAGACTGTATAAACTGCAGCATCAGTATGACCCGCTTAACTACCCATGTTGCACTTCCCTTACCGTGCTCAGTTAAGAAATATGTCCATTCAGGATTCAAGTGAAATATTGTTATGTACATTTATCGGAATCAGCTTACTTTTGCCGAGTACAAGTATGTACATGGATTATTTCTAGTATGTCTGGTCACGCACATTCCACATATTAGTAAACATATTATTCATTTGTATAAGTTGTCAATTTGTAAAAATGAATTCTGTAACTATTATTGAAAGTAATCGTGCCTTCAATAGCCAGTTTCAGCCAAACAGGTTTGGATGAACATTTATTACTGGTAATCTATTAGTCCTTCTTGTCAGTGAAATATCCTGAAATTTAATGTTTTTTTTGGCTGCATGTTTATAACAGTAACCACTCCAAGGGAGCAGAAAGCCAGTTGCATAACTGTGTTTGAGAAAAGCCACCAGTCAGTGTCAGCCAGGCTTAATTGTCCTACAGTAAGCCCCCTATGAGATCGAATCGCTTGAGAAGGGCAGCGGGCTGGGCCCTGCTAGCTGTGACCAAAATTGTTTGCAGTGCATCATTACTGATGATGGTACTACTGTCCATCCTCTTCACTCCATAACTCCTCGTTCTGTATGTGCTTTCTTCATGCTAATCATCCCACTCTATGCTGGCACAGTGGCGGGGGTTTGGGAAGAGGAGATGTTAATTTGTCATGATTAACCGAAGAGCTCGTTCCTAAATACGGAAACGGCGTCTGCACTTTTAATGGCTGCTGCCAAAGATGCCCGTGTGAAAATCCGTCTGAAAGAGACGCAGGATGTCGCATGGACAGATTATAAAAAGTTTGCACACTTGTAATTTGGTACAGTGTTATCTTGTGTACTGGTATACATAGAAAATTGTAAGCTGGTATACATAGGAAATTTCCCAGTTTGTGCACCTGAGAAGAAAATCAATAGCCCTGGTTATGCTTCTGTGTGAACCTGAGAGATCTGTCTTTCCCTTGAATAGCCCCCTCTGCTGGAGAATAAGGGGCATTAAAAACAAAAGAAAAGAATTCTAGAAAAAAAAACTCCATAGGACTCCATATTTCAGTAAGGAAATAATTATTAATTCATTATTAAACATCAATTACTAATTAATTTAACAGTGCAATCGGTTTTAATTTGCTCTACCGAAAAGTCATGGCCATATTTTAAACATTTTTATTCTGATTTCTATTACATTCTACTTCGACCCTGTATTGAACATGAGCCTGTGAAATGGTGGATAGATGTGTTGTATACTGCTGGTGTCAGGTGCCAGAAGTGGCAGAACTACTCGTGATAAATTTTCTTGGACTGAGACTCAAGAAGCCGTTGGGCATGGGGAGAGGGCAGGTATATCATCTCCTGAAAGGCCACGCTGGCACAGCCAGCTCTGAAGCATAAGAAGATGATTGGACGAAGGGGGTGAGAGGACCAGATCTGGAAACCTGAAGGGAGGAACGGACTAACTGGATAAGATTGATGGTGAATCTGGCAACCCGAAACTGTCTTACTAAGCCACAACCCAGACCAGAGATGAAACAAACAAGGCTGTCCCAGCCTGGATTGCTTAAGTTTTTCCTTAACAACCGTGAACCTGCCCTGGGGCACTGACTGTACGGCAGTGATGTGGTGAGACATAGAAGCGTCGCTCAGGCTACCGGTGGCTGCAGTGGTGCAAATGTCATTGAGTAAAATCCAAGTAGTATGACAAAAAACACATCCCAGGAAGGGTGAGCGTAAATGGCAGGTAGGTGTAGCTTGAGAAGAATGCTGTTAGGTTGCTTAAGGATGAGGTGTCAAGGTTCCAGGTAGGAGGAGAGGTGCACGTCAGATATATGGGCTAATCCCTTGTTACATGATGCCAGGCCTGCAGTCGGTTTATTATGTTTATGTTATTATGTATTTGTCTTGTAATATCAAGATTTCTTTGCACATTCTCAGCCATGTCATTAGTTAGTCATTTGTATCTGTTTGTTTCTCTGGTTACATGTAAAGCTCCTTTTTGAGATCCTGGCTGTGTTTCTGTGACAAAGCCATTTATATGGCCTGATTGCACATTACAGCGCGTCCAACAGCAATGTGGGAAAAAAGTCGGTCCACTGAGCAGAATGATTTTAGGCTGCATGAGACTTTCGTAGCAGTAAGAGCTTGTTATCTCGTGTGACCTGCAGATTTTAGCAAGGGTGTGGAAGATTCTCAGGATCCAGTATTCAGATTTTATTGGGAGGGATTATGCATTTACTCGTTTTTTTAAGCTTTGTGAACAAACTTTCTGAGTGTGCTTTAATATAACTGGGTTATTAACTGCACACAGCGATACAATCCCTTAAAAAATTGCTTAGCCGTGTATCTTATCTTCCATATCTGTCGTGTTTGGTTAGATTTCGGTGAAGCGTCCCTGAATCTAATAGATTTGACAGTGTTGATTTATTTGCGATTTCCACTTTAGAAAAACACAATGTAATGGGCCGTGAGAGGGAAATGAGGTGCTCTGGAAACTTGGTTCACTTCAAAGGACAGAACCACACTGCCTGCATACCAACGTATTTATGCACATTGGTTTGCGGAAATGTTAGAGTGGCGCTGCTCCTTGGGTTTTATTGGTAAATAGTTGAACAAAGTGCTTGTTTTACAAGCGTTAGTTTGTTCTGTCCCCCTGTCAGCGTTTTGTTTTGTTCGTTGTGGCAGTCAGGGCAGAATCCACCAGGCCCCTCTTTAATTAGATCCGTTGTTCTGAGACTTTACATCTATTTTATCCGGTTATTACAGGCAGCAGCGACCCGGCTCGCCCCAGTGCCAGGTCCGACGACAGCTGCGGAGGGCTCATTTTCCCACCAGAACTGTTCTGTTCTGTTTGAGCCCCAGCTGCCCGAAACAGTGCAAATTGCCATTGAATTAGCAGAATGCCGCTCAGTGTATGGTGTATTGCTACCTTTGCCTGATGGAGAGCAACAGCCGTCTGCTGCCACTGAATTCACAAAAACCCTTATGAAAATGAATCATGGTTTTACTATGGTTTTTTGGGTGACCATGACTTTATGGTTTTATCATGGTTCACTGCAGTTACCATGAAGTGCTATCAGTAAACCATGGTAATACTATGGGTAGGAGCTTAGTAATCATAATTACCATGAGGTACCATAGTAAAACCATGGTTACTGTAAAAAACTCATACCCAAAACCCAAAAAACCATAGGAAACCATAGTGAAAACCCTGACGTTGGTGAGATTGCTCAGCTACTGCCCGCTAGCTTTACTGTGCGCACTCAGCTCCCTGGGTATTATGTCATTTTTCTATTATTACATTTTCTTGGAGGGACTGGAGCCACGACGATGGCGTAACAAAATGGCATGATACACTCTGATGCACATGGAAAACGCCTGATTCCCTCTGAAGATGTGCGCATGCAGGAGCAGGAGTTGATGAAGCTCGTAACAAGTTCATAACCTGTAGCCAACCACCACTGCCTTTGGGAAAGCCCTCAGTGAGCCTCACGCCATGTTCTCCCACCCAGAAACTGTAATCCCAACCACCGCATGGACTCCATGGCTTCTGGGATTGCCGTTGTGTAGAGCCTGTTAAGTATCGGCTTAGTCCATACATATGTCCTGACATATGGTGACTCCTCTGGGAGCTGCCTGCATTGAGACTTAAACCCGAGCTACCTACTGTGAAAGGATCACCACTAACGGCAATGGCATCGAGCTAAGACTTTGTGTGCATAGTGGATACAGTGAAGACAATCAGAGGTTCAGTGTGTATGTCGTGGCTGCTGTTTGTCAATCAAAATGCACTTGCTGTCAAAAATGGGACGTGTCTTTGGCCAAGCATATTACACTTTTGCACAATATCATAATTCCCTGAAATGCATGCATTTCTTTGCAAGGACCAGATCAAAAGAAATGTTTCCTTATCCCATCTGACACATTGCCAGATTACTTCCATATAGGACGCAAATGCTGAATGGGAGCTTTTGGCTTGTTCTTTGTAGCTGTTATATTCCACTTAAATCTAGATGATTTGGGTGGTACCTGGAGAGCCAATGACTTTGCTTTTTGTATTACATTACACCTGGGCTCATTGATTGAAGGCCCTCTGCACTTAAGGGGCCAGGTCAGTGCACAGTTAATATTAATTTGTAGAGACCAGAGGGACACTAAATTAAAATGCATTGCATTTTATCAGGGTTCATCAGGGTTTACCCTGGACTTAAGTTATGCTATGTGTTTTATCCGGGTCGTTCATCCACACATGGTGACAGAATAATGACATTGAATTTGGAGATGGTCACATGGGACATGGATGTTTTCCTTGTGTATAAAACAGAAATGTCCTAAATCGCAGCATCAATAGAATATTTTCTGTAAAAAAAAGAGTTATTTCTTTTGGATCTGAATATTAGTAATACATGGGTAACAGTAATATAAGGTATCTGGGGTAAATACATTCGAAAAAGTTGAATGCATAATCAACATTATAAACATTATCATGAACATTTGTCTACAACAATACTCTTTTCAACTAGACGCATAAAAGCAAAATGTAACTTCACTGGCTTGTGGCTTAAGCCTGAATATTTTTCTAACATCTTTCTCTGCCTTATATAACAGCGTATTTCGTAAGCCTGACAGATTTTCACAGAGGAGCGCGGCGCAGAGGATGCACAGCGGCGGCTTGCCTTCATTGTGACTCTCCGCGTTTTGCCGTGGCCGGGTTGAGCGGCGCGACCATATGGCACATGAGCCCCTCCCTGTAAGACAGTCAGGTCGCATTTGTGCATTGGACATCAGTGCCCTGGCAGAGCTGCTTGTGTTATGTTTTTGAGTATGTTTAACCAAGACACTGCGGCCCCTTTCAGGGCCACGTAGCTCGTTCCCCTTCAGCTGCTAAATCACCACTTTGTCTCAGTCACCGCGGGTTCAGGGATGCTGCGCAAGGTCGCCAGTCACTGATCTGAAGGCCGTGAGTGTCATAGAGCCTTTGCCAGCCGGTCTGGGGCTGAATCACTCATTAGCAGGTATGGAGAGGTTAACGCTGCATTAGGGGGCTGCATGTCGTATATTGGCTAAGGTATCGACCCTTTTGCTGGTTCAGGTGACAGGAGAATCATGGGGGTGTCACCCCAGTATAAATGTATAAACAGATATATAAACCAAAGTTCACAGTTAAATCAGCCGGAGAGTATGTCTGTGCCAATCACCATGGAACAGACTGGGCATTGAAATCAAGCAGTTTTCGATTTTAAATTGCGGTTTCTTCACCTCTTATTCTATTGCCACACACCATTTTTACTTGAATTACCTATTTTTTCTTAGAACAAGAAAGATATTAAAACAAATTTTAACTGCGTTCCGAGCCGAGGATATTTACATGTCAGCATTATTACATTTTTGCATGACCAAGAAAAAAGTTTTATATTGTTATAAACTGCAAGCGGGACATAAATAACCTATAAAAAAAAGCATTATCAGACCCCCAAAAAGCTTCCACAAGCCATTTCCCATTGGGGCTCAAGGTTAAATTCCTTTAAATGGTCCCTCCTGCCCTTGAGCCCAAGAGCCCGGAGTGTTGCTGTGACTTTCAGTTCTGTTTACCCCTGACAGCTGTGTTTTCCCAAGGTCACTCAGTACTCACTGACACTGCTGGAAACATAAGGCGATCATGTTCAGGCCAGGGATCGTTTTCGTTCGGTCTTTGAATGAAACCCCACAATGGGGCTTAATGGTATCTCAGCTACAAGTTGTGAAACTAATGGAAAGTGGTCTAATGTCACTGCAGGCGTGCGCTTTGCCGAGGAGCCGGGCCAGGAGAAGGTCACCTGGGTTTTAATTAGCTGCCTTCTGTGGGCTGTTGAGCGAGATGCCTGGCGGCGTGGGCTCATCTCGCAGAGTGAGCCTGGGTTCAGATACAAGTCCTTTTGTTTTTCCTTGTACACGGTCAATCCAAACAGGAAGGAACAATTCCCAGTTTGTATCCATGCCCCCATCAACCCCGCCCCCCATAAACATAACATCAGCTCAGAGGCAAAGACCATGAATGGAGCCAGTGGTTCGGCAGTGCTGCACGACAGCTCCAGTACTCTAAGTGTGAACCAGCTGGTTTTTAATGGGCTTGTGTGGATTTCCTCCAATTGCTGGATCACGACTCCAGATTGTCCACAGCATGTAAACGTGTGTGAGTGTGTGAAGATGTGTGGACGTGCTCTGATGGCCCGGTGTCTCACCAGGGGTGTCGCAGTGTACTCTGCCGTATCCCCTGTGCGTCCTGACATACACTCCTGATCACCCCTACTCTGGGATAAACGCTGGGTAATAATGCATAGATGGATAGATGGACTGAACTCAGGGAGTTGTATAATCTCACCACATTGGCTACTATCATCCATATGAGACAAACAGGCAAGTTTATGCTTGTTTTCTGTGTGCTGTATATAGATATCCAGCCATGTCAATGTGCATGGCTCCCGAAAAGCTTCTGAAATATTTTACTTGGAATAAGGGAAAGTTTAATTTCTGCCACTGTTAATGTTTCTGGTTTTCAGGTACGAGTACTTACAACTAGTAAGTAGATGCAGCTGAAACGGGTGGTTACACAGCACGGCCGAGACCTGTTGTTTCATGTATATTGCTCTTGGTCTCCAAAGAAAATGTCGCAGATTTCGGGGACAAAATTGAGATCAAAAGGTGGCAAATTTAGAGGAGGGAAAGTGGGAGGGGCGCCCCTCCCCCTGCCCACCTCAGAGCAGAGGAAGTCCCCGCCTGGCGCGAAAGCATCTGAGGGCAGGACTGCTTCCAAGAGAGGAATGTGATTCCCAGGGAAGATGAGCAGCTTGCAGGCCGAGCCTCTGCCCAGGGGGCTGATTCCGCATTGCGGTCGCTGCTGTGTGATCGTCCCGATGGCGAGGCCCCAGCTCACACTAACTCCCGCACGCCCTCTCTCACATTTCCTCTTCTGTCTCCGCTTCTTTCCCAGTTCTGATCTTTCTGTGTTTGATGTGTGTGTGTCTGTGTTTTTATTTCTGCCCCATTGCAGTTCTTCCCGTACGGCGACGCATCCAAGTTTGCCCAGCACGCTTTCAGAACCTTTGACAAAAATGGAGACGGCACCATCGACTTCCGGGAGTTCATCTGTGCCCTCTCCATCACGTCCAGAGGCAGCTTTGAGCAGAAGCTCAACTGGGCCTTTAACATGTACGACCTAGACGGTGATGGCAAAATCACACGGGTGGAGATGCTGGAGATCATAGAGGTATAGAATTTGGTGCTGCTTTGGCAGCCGACATAGGACTGGCACGCTCAAAAAATATGAATATGATATTTTACGTTTACTTTGGAAAAGCTGTTATGCAGAGTAACTCAGTGCAACATTTGTAAACAACCTCCATCCATTTCTGACCATCTTCTAACCGCTGGTCAGGGTTATAGGGGGCCTAGAGCCATGGGTAGCAAAGGGCACCATGCAACATTGTGAAGTTCAATTAACCACAAACAATACTTGTAACATAACCACATTAAGTAAATACAAGTTTGCGCATGCCTCACATTTTTGATACTTTCAGACCTTATATCAGTTGGAGTGATATGATGGCTTTGTAATTGTTTTTGCATGGGAAACAATAACCAAGCTGAGTGTGCATTTCTCTGCACAGGCAATTTATAAGATGGTGGGCACTGTCATCATGATGAAGATGAACGAGGACGGCTTAACACCTGAGCAGCGTGTGGACAAGATTTTCAGCAAGATGGATAAAAACAACGACGACCAGATCTCGCTAGACGAGTTCAAAGAGGCAGCAAAGAGTGACCCATCCATTGTACTACTGCTGCAGTGTGACCTCCAGAAATGAAGGGGGTGCTGAAGCGGCCATGGACTGCACAGAAGTTTAATGTTCCATTCAGTTTGCAGCTATTTCCACTGAAAAATATTGCTTGGACTACCTTTCAATGGATCTGCTTTTTGTGTTTGAAACACTTGTGTGCATGAGAATGTCATTTACTAAAGAATTTACACATAAAACACACAGATGCGCAGACACAAACTTACCTAAAATATATTTCCATGCATCAGATTTATAAAATATATATGTAATATTTATAAAATTATAAAAAAGCCAAAATGTGAAGTGTATAATGTAATCCTCATCCATTTCCCTTACTCTGGAGCTTGTGCGCATCTTCGATGTGCTACGTTAAATTACGCTACTATTAATTGTTCATGTTTATTGACGCTAGCTGTGTGTTACATATACTAAGCAATGTTAACCAAATCAAGTTTCCATGGTAATGTAACTGTTTCTAATCAACCATGTAACTGTTTTCCTACCAATTAGATGTGGACGTATGGAGGGATGGTTCCCGATTCACCCGATCGCTCCCTTCAAAGCGTGCTTGTGCTGTCGGTGAATATAAATGTGGTTTATTTGCATGCCGTTAGGTTCTGCCTTAAAAACTATTTTGTTTTGCATCGTACAAAAGTATTCAAGACAAAGCCTTATCTAACAAATGCAGTTTTAAAAGTTTATGATGAGAAATAAAATAGCAAATGTCATATTGCACTAGGTAATGGCATTAAAAGTTTATAATAAGTGTAGTTTACAATATTGTATGGGATATGTATTTGTGATTTGTTAGGTCACTTTTACTGCTGTATCTGTGGGAGCATGTTTCCATATTGATTCCCGTATATGATGCTAAAATGATCCTAGCACTCCGATTTTAAGTATGCCCATCTGAACACCTGTAGTAGCCTACTGGACTAACTGAAGTAACGCACACATTGAATAAGTCACATAAAAGAAAAGCAGAGGGGTATAAAACACTAGCACAAAATGGAGGATACAAATATTTAGCACATTATGCAAAACTGCCGTGATCAAAGAGCCAAGGATTAAAATGCCTCTTATTAGGGGCATAATCTATTACAAGGACCAGTTCATATTCCTGCAAAAGGAAACGAGAGAAAAGAAGAAAAAAAAAACAACAACAGGTGGCTTTTCAGGTTTAACGTTACGTATTAAGCAGTGCTGGCCATCTGATTACGAAGTGCCAGCATCTGACCAGCAGGCAGGGTGCACTGCGATCACGATAAAAACCACGGTTATTCATTGCCAGCGAATGGACCACGTGAGAGGAAGCCGCAGCAGCATGGCTTCGGAGCGCAATCCTCCCATCCCCGTGTCTGTCTCTTTCACCATTCCAACAAGTATAAGGCATCCCGGGTTGAAACACCTGCTGGGTGCCATTCCCCGTTGGCTCCCGACGACGGAAAACTCCACATGCCGTTTCATTCTGGTACACAGTCCATCCAAACCCTAGTGCGTTCTTATTACGTAAGTGTATATTTTTTCATTTCCCTTTCATGGTATTTATATGGGCAGCATTACTGCTGGTTTGAAGGAATCAGCCAATGGTGTCGGAGGGAGTTTAATATAGAAGTTTCTACGTCCCAGGGATCATTAGACCACGGTCTGATGAAAATTAAAGAATTTCAGATGAAGGATAGTACAATTTTCCCAATTCTCTGTGAATTGATCAGACCACAGTGACTACCATTCTCTGTACCCCTTTCGTTTGGTGGAGGGTTAATGTTGAACAAGACAGAATACTGCCTTGAGACGCATACAAGAGACCCAAAACTCATTCATCATCATTAATGAAAACTGATAGTAAACAAAAGCATAACATGAATATTGATACAGAAATAGACCGAGACAAAATGTGAAAATGTGTATTTTCCAATGCAAAATGTCAAATCACAACAGCTATGGGAAATATTTTGTACATTTAGCATGTATTGTGCCCCAGATAACATGACTGCACTATTTCTTGTGTCGTGGTTTAAATAAAACATCAACGGGCTGCTGTCTGAGATGTGTGCGTTTAATTTAACTATCTCCATGCATTAGTCGCGAGGCCCTTTTGTCGCGGCTAGAGGGAGGTAAACGCTGCTTAATTCTTAGTTTATCGAAAACAGGGCATGTCTGGAGGTAGCATCAGGGACACCCCCTGCATCAAGCTGGAAGCATAAGGATTGTCGCTAGAAATGTAATAATGTGGTCTGCTATTAGGAATCAGGTAAGATCGTCAGACATATTCCTTAGTCTGCTACCTAAATGTTGGTAGGTTCTGAAGTACAGTGTGACTGTCCCAAAATAGTGAATTTTGAAAATCAAGATATGACTGAAATGAGTTAAAAATATTTTGTAAATGTGAACATGCAATACAATATATTTCATAACAGCTTGATAAAATTAATAAAAATGACCACAGAAAACTTACTGTAAAACTGATATCAATGTATAATGTTTAACCCGGACCAAGACAGCAAGGACACACGAAGACCTTGGGCCTCAAGTATAAACGGTACATACGCACAAAAATGTTGTGCACGCCCATTTCCATGCTCACATTGAGATGTATAAAAACTAAACTGGGCGTGCTGCTACGCATATTTTCACAGCAACCCAAAACAATGCACGTGCACGTTTCTGCTCAATTTTGTAAACTGGAGGCATCTACTGGCAAAAGATTGCTACTGCAGTTTCAATGTTTCATACTCGCATTCATGCTGCGGTCTGTATAAAATACACTGAAATTAATTGTACATAGTTTATAAATGTACAGCACCTGATCGTAATCAATTAATGACAATAAAATAGTGCAGGAAAATGAAAAATATTCCAACTACCATGGCTGCTCTTGCGTTATTAGAAGACATCGCAAACGGAAGAATTGAAAAGAGTGCCTATTTAGGGATCATAGTGGTCTCTTGGCTCATGATGATGACAAGAGCTGTGTGCTGAACTGGGGCCAGCTTTACAAAGGCAGTCTTTGAGAAATTGCACCTTACCGATTCCTTTACAAGTTCTGTCCACCCTCGGATTTTTTGCCACAGGAGCTTTTCAACGTGAACTTGCGGACCGATCAGGTATTTCTCAGTTATCACTGAGTCTAGCCATGCCAGCTCTATGGGATGGTATAAACCACTTGTCATCCAGATATAAATTTTCCTTACACTGTGGTTGAGCAGGTAAACATTAAAGCGTAATTCGCAGTGATGTCCTTGACCTGTACTCATTTTAGGACATTCAATTCTGTTTACCCCACGATCATTTCAATGCATAAACCAGGGCTCTTCAAATCCGGAACGATTCCAAATGCAGGCCTCGTTTTAGTTCTTCCAGGTAGTTTAATAATTGATAACTGATTCTGATTGGCTGGAAGCTTCACACCTGCCTGAGAGGTAAAGGAAAGCTGGAAAATCAGGGCTTGGCCCTTGAGGACAGTGACTTGAATAGCTCTGGCATAAACCATTAAAATCTGGATTGTGACTTAAAGACCCTGTATCCTAAGTTGAAAAAAAATGAATTTTAATATAGAAATTATACAATAAACAAAAAAATCAGGCAAAGAACAAACATGAGAATCTTTAAAGTAATAAAAAAAAATGTACAAGTATCAGGTTGTATCCCATATGAATGCAACCTATTGAATGCATCATGATTACTTTCTATACACTGAGAAAAATTACAATAGTGAAATAATATCTCTTACAGGAAAATGTTGCACATAAAAGCTCAGTTGGTGGGGATAGACTGCTGGAAGGTCTACTTTGGTGGATCTGTGTTGATACCATATTTTTCCTTGAGAAGTTTCAGTTGTTCCTCCTTTTTCTTTGTGTCCATTTTCTGGAACGCCTGAACCAATGACAAAAATCATATATAAAACATACAAACAGCTTAAAAAGAGTCCGCGAAAATGTCACCATTAGCAATGTTAAATTACATGCATATTAATGTAAAATGATGTAAACTAACTGTTACCACCAATGAATTAGATTCACTGACAGTGAATGAAATGTGTTGAAAACTAATAGTACTCCCAATGGAAACGGTACATACCCTGTTTGCATTGTAATACAAGACAACAAGGTATCTGTTGCAGACATTAAATCCAGACAAGTGGTCACAGGCGTTTTTAGCGTCGAATATGTCTTCGTACACAACATATGCAGTTCCTCTGGTCTCTGGTGTGTTTCCACTGGAAGGGAGAACATATTCACAGAAATGCGTTTCACATGAGGCAGTTACTATGTTTAAAGCTTTAGAGCATGTAACCTATCACATGAGGCAATACAGTCACTTGCTGCTCATGAACACTTACACTCTGATTTGTCTTATGGGTCCATATTTTCCAAATATATCATACATTTCTTCCGCTGTAATTTTGTAGGGCAGGTTCCGGATGTACAGTATTCTGTTCACTTCCGGGGGCAATCGTATCTGGGGGGGGGCGAAATCATGCAGCTCGTTACATCAAACACGTTTTAAAAAATAGCTCTCAGATTTAAACAGCCACTTGACGCGATTTATCTGTATGTAATAAAACACATACGCACACACATTCAGGCAAAAACCGCCATAATCTGTCCCGTTAAGTACGAATTATAGGCACAGAGCTAATGCTGACCACCTGTGGCATTTACTGATAGTTCCACTTTCACCAAATTCTTAAAAATCGACATGAAATCAACGCTTCGAAAGGAACCAAACAGCACCAAACACTCGATACAGCCTATTCGTAAAACATACCAAACGCCGCAGCTGGTGTAGCCGGCTAAGATATTAGAGTCACTAAAGCAGCTCAGCCAGCCGAGGCCTACTGAGGCGCATTACAGATACGCCTCCCAATAACGAATAAAAGCACCAAATAGAGCACTTTACACTGAGAAACACTGAAAACATACGTTCGCCCGTTTTGCCGCCTGCATAGCCATGGTGGATGGATTCGGGAAGGTTTCCTCTCGATAACAAAGCAGCTAAGTAGAAACGCGTCTCCACACCCGAGCTGGGGCTGCTAAAATGGCGGCTTACGTCGCTCCCAGAGGAGCCTCTAGCGCCGCTTGCTGTCCGGGAGGAGCTAAAGCAGCCCGAGTTACCGACCGCTAGTGATGTTAGTTTCGGTTTCAAACGAGCTGTAGAGCAGTAGTTCCCAACCTTTTTTTGCCCGAGACCCCCTTTTCCCCCGGAAAATATTGTAAGGCCCCCCTCCACATTTAATGATATTATCACTCATATAAGTTTGCAGTAAGGATGACAAAAATGTTGTTTTCAAACAAATGATGTGTTTATTACTATATCTAGATATGTTTATGCACAATGTAATGTAAAAGAAAAACATCAGTAGGCCATTTGTAACTGAAAAGCGTAAGCCTTTGGCCTTTAAACTGGCCCTATTTGAAATTCAAACACAAAAATATCGGTATTCACACTGGTGTATAAGGGGGAAAAACTAATATAGGCTATTACAATTTAATACTTGCATGTTATTTGTTATGCTTTATCAATCAGTGTGAGGATTGCTGCTGGCAGTGAGTAATAATTTGGTCAATACGTGGAGAGATCTTTGACAGGGCAAGACGCATATCATCCTCAAGGGTCAGTCTGGCCCTGTATTTGGTTTTAAGGGCTGTCATGGTTGAAAACCCAGCTTCACAAAGGGTAGGTGGTGTCCATTTGTCCATTTTTTGGTCAGCCAGGGGATAAAATTAACTAAGGCAACGTGATCGTTCTTCTGATTGCCCACTGCTAAAAATTTTTTAAAATATGACGTGACCGCCCACAGAGCTCGCTGAGGCCCCCTTGTGGGCCGGGACCTCCCTGTTGGGAACCGCTGTTGTAGAGCACATACGTGGGAGCAAACAATGGAACCAGAAAAGAAAAGAGGTCGTTCTGAATTTTAGCAACACTTCAGACTTGTTTCAACAAATAATGTTTGTTGTTTGGTATATTGGGCAATATTTATATATGTGTGTAAAAGTATTGATGCTGTTATTCCTGTATTGCCCTGGTCCTAGTGGAATGTTTAGAGTGCTCTCAACAGTTGTCCTACAGTAAGAACACCTCATCAATGTTGAGACATTTCCGTGCAAAGCATGAGAATGTCCAGAGTATTCC
>JAODKM010000101.1:99123-118159 GCA_026780845.1 Petrocephalus sullivani | reverse complement strand
TTCCCAATTAAGTCAATGGTTTCCCAGTGCACAAGAAGTCACACTCAATTTAACCAGGTCATTAATGTTCATAACGCACTACAGACAATTTGAAATTTTTCCAATTTGTATATATTCAGATATATTACACTCACTCAAAATTAACTGTTATTTCCGTATTTGACCACCTGGTGTCACTAATGGAACATTAACCCAGACTGCCTTAAGTCCTACAAGTTATCGGGCTAAGCAAGAAATCCAGCTTCGTGGAACACCCCTCCCTACAGGTCTGGTAATTAGAGTAATGTGGTGCTGTTAAACCTAGTCCACATATGCGAAATAAACTTATATTACTGGGATGCCCAAGTCGTACATCCAGATCGCACCATGCCATTATCCTAGTGATTATTTCGCAGATAAACCTAGTATCCACGGCCTTTAAGTAAAAAACAAAAAAGAACGATGGTCGTCCCTCGGAAAGGGACCAAACCATAACATTCATTTCATGTGAAAAAGCCGCTATTACCAGTCACTAGCATGTATCGCAAGTGTTGCCGACTACTGTCAGTGTAAAGTGGTTAAAGTGAGTCTGCTGGAAAAGTCGCTAAATGTCGCGACGGCATCCCATTTGCATCCTGTCTAGTGTCAGGGTGTGACCCCCCTACAAGTTTGCTCATCTCCTGCTCTCTGCAATCAGATATACTGTTTTTTTAATAAAGCTGAATATCCAAATAAACTACATGACTTCATTTTCATATGTTTCTGTGGTCAGACAACGGAACAAGCATGGAATATTGATCTGAGACGCATGCTGATCTGTAAGACTACATATGCATGCTACCTTGCAGGTATTGCTGCACTACATTGCTAAATTTCCACATTTTTTCAACCGCGACGTCGTCTGAGAACATTTAAAGAGAAGTGCCGTGCTGTCATTTCGGCTATATTTGCATGTAAAACAAGGATGCCGTTCGCTCAACTGGCTATAGTGAGATTATCAATCCGACATGAGTCTGCACACGCATTTACAAGCATGTGACAGTTTCATTAACTTGTCTGTATAATAGTTTGTAGGGTTTGCAAACTGCCCCATCGCTTTTGATATATCTAATTTTAGGTTTATAACGGAATCATATATATTTGCCGTAAGATTTTTTTGCATGTACATTGGAAACCTGGTAAAATTTATTACCGAGTTTGTCCAAAATGTTGCTAGCCGTTTTTTTTTTTGGTGGTGGGTGGGGGGTGTATATATATATATATATATATATATATATATATAAATAAGAAAAATAAATATATGCATACTCGGTCATCAACTTCGAAAAGCGGCTAAGTTGGCCGCACTGGAAACAAATCCAAACACGCCGTCGACGTAAAGCAAAAAACGTATGGGCACGTACCATTCCTAAACTCAAACTTAACGTACAATTTAATTACTTTATGTAGCTGCTTTATTACATTGTCGTGTGTCATTTTAATACACACACACACACACACACATATATATATATATATATATATATATATATATAAAGGGTTTTGCCATTTATGCTTGTAAAAAATACCACGGAACTCCCCTTCTTGCGACGAATGGATCGGCCGAAGGCGGTAAAGAAAAAGAATGTGGGACGGTTAGTTAATTAGTCAGTAGCTATACTTTGTTTTCTCTGTCCGTTGCGAGGTGGGTATGTGCCGCACGCCCAAACTTACGCATTACACCTTTGCTTAAAGTCGTTAAATTAGCTCAACGAGGTAGAAATAAGTTCGTTTTTCACTATGCGGCCTGTTCGTAGAGCCGAATCCGCCGCTTACGCTCTTTGGTAAAAGGCTGTGCTGGCCGCCACACATTAACCTTTCTGGAAGATACGCAGAACTGGTGAGCGTTTCTGTAACCTTGTAATGGTTTAGCACTCCCAGTATTGTTCTCTGGGGAAAACAAAACTATTTCTCGCAAGTAATTTAGACGGATGGTATGCCTATAGCCTGGATTCTGTTGAACCAGTATCGGAAGGGTTTCACCAATGGAGTCTCTGAGCACTTTCCTGAGTCGCTCTGGCTAAAGGCGTCTGCCAAGTGCTGTACATGTAAATCTGTTCACTTGTTTATCTCCTATTGATTGCCAGTCTTACTGGTGAGTTAATGTGATTGCAGTGTTGATTAGCTAGCTAGGTCCTAAATCTTTACAGAATGTCAGAATTTGCGGAAGAACGATTATTAACGCAGTAATATCTCCATGTTCTCCCGAAACCATAGTTATTTTGCAACTGACTTGGGCATCTAACGGCTTATTGGTACATTGAGTGGAACCGCCGACGTCGAGAGGCCAATGTTTACGGGCGAATTGTTTTCTTTGTGGTGCATTTAACTGCATTTCAGTTTAATTTGTCTGCGAGCACTGTAATGGCAGGCATTAAATAATTATTGCGAGTACCCCATTTCGACATGTAGTACGCTTTAATTTTGTGACTAGATTATATAATTTCTTTAGCTTTTGGCGGGGATGTTTTTTCACTCGGCGACTATGACTGTGAACCACTAGATGGCGCTAAAGATATCTAGGTCACGTTTGCCAAAACGGTATATTTACACGCCGTTTTCTGGTATCCATTTCTGATGATCACTAATTTTTTTCTGTTTCTTTGGTGGTGGGATTTTGTTACTGGTACATATGACGTTAATGTTAATACTCATGAATGAGTCCAACTGTGTTAGTTGCTAACAGGAGCTTTTGGGAAATTAAGTAGTGACAGCGAGACTCCCATATAGACCCATTCTTAAAAAAATTGAGACATTTTTGGCAAACTTCAGAGTCCTTGAGACTGTGAATAGTTAAAAACATTCATGGCATAGAATTGCTGTCATTTCCATTGCTTACCAAGCACTTTAAGCGGTATGTTGATAAAATAACAGATGACTGCTAATAATAATTTTTTAATATACTAAATATCTTGTTTTTATATATACACAGCATTAGCTGTTAATGGTTATCATAATTAATATTTATGACCGAAGGTAGCTATTGAGGCCAACGTCCCCATTTCACTGATGATTTTGTCAATTACTACTGACGCAGGGTAACGTTACATATTAAGTTCTGGTTATCAGTGGCTTCATAATTACAGTTAGCTGCACTGCTACCATGTTAATACAGCTGATTTTAAAATATCAGTTAACAGCTCTCCTCGGGTCACATGGGTCAATGTGAATTTACTACTAAATTTGTGGCAAAATATCTTAAATTATTTTGTGGTAATCTATTTGCCAAAAAATACTGTGTTGCAGTATAGCGTCTGTATTATGTGTGCTCTTTAAGTGCTACATTTACAAATACAGCTGGAACAATTTTTTTTATATTATTTCATCTCCCTCATGTTGAATTACCCAAAATATAATCATGGCATGCAGTTTAACCATTAAAACCAATGAGTTGTTCATTTTAAGAAACCTGTCTTTTTTTCTCTTTTGAATAGTTGGTATTGCACTTTATTATGACAAGTATTTCTTATCCGATTACTCAATTAATCGATGGAATAATTGATAGAATACCTTTATTACTAAAATAATCGATAGCTGCAGGCCTAATTGGGTGTCATCAATATACTAAATGCTATTGTTTTTATATTGGTGCAGCATTAGCTGCTAATGGTCATCATTAATAGATATAACTGAAGGTAGCTTGGCAGCTAACATCCGGTATCTGTGTTTCACTGATGATTTTGTTTACTGATTACTGACACAGGGTATCGTTACATGTTAAGTTGTTCTGTTATCAATGGCTTCAATATTAGTTAGCTGCACTGCTACCATGTTAATACAGCTTATTACAATATCAGTTAACCGCTCTCCTCGGGTCACACGGGTCAATGTGAATTTACTACCAAATTTGTGGCAAAATATCTTGAATTATTTTGTGGTAATTTGTCAAAAAAATACAGTTGTGGTAAAATGTCTGTATCATTACGTGTGTTTTTTAAGTGCTGCATTTGCAAACAGCACTCAAAGTGCTTTTTTCCGGATTATTTCATCCTCCTCATGTTGAATTACTTAAAATGCCATCATTATGGTATGCAGTTTAACCATTAAAACCAATGAGTTGTTCATTTTTAAGAGACCTGTCTTTTCTCTTATGAATTGTTAGTATTGAATTTTAATTTGACAAAAGTATTTATCTGATTACTCAATTAATTGATGGAATAATCGATAGAATACTCGATTGTTTTAGTAATCGATAGCTGCAGCCCTATTGCTTACTGCTTATTTTAAGTTGACGCTTGCTCTGACCACCCAAAAACTTTTATAGTATAAGCAGATTGTTCTACCTATAGATTATTGTTTTTTCTCTTTTTGAAATTCATCATCATATGTTTTTATTAAATTCAACTTTTAATTGTAATAATGCTTTTCTGTATTGTCTTCTGCAGTGTGCATGCCTGTTTATCCTTGCAACAAGCAAACTGATTTCATTTACAAAAATTTAATGGTAGTTTTTATTCTGCTTTTAGATTCGGCATCCTTGGGATTTGATGGAAGGCTACATTTAGAATCTGCTTCACAATGTGTTCCATTCCAGGACTTCCAACACCTGGTGCAAGTGTAACTGTCCTAATTGCTAGGGTAAATTTAAACCCACGCTGTGTTCTTGTGGAACTCTGGGGTAATTTTTACCAAGAAAGAAAACCTAGTTACCAGCGACTGAAAAGAGAAATCCAATTTCCAAAAGAGCGATTTCGGGAATTTGATGGAAATCCTGGAGATCAGTGCCTCATTCAGATTTTTGAAACTTGGTATAGAGCTCGTGTTGTTTCTAGAAATGGATCCAATTATAGTGTGTTCCTTATTGATGAGGGCAGAACCCTTGGCGCGACTGCCTGCACTTTGGCATGGGGTTCCAATGACTTTTTCCACCTTCCACCTGAAATTGAGTTCTGTGTTCTTGCTAATGTGCTGCCATTATCTCCTGAAAACAGATGGTCTCCAATGGCTTTAGAATTCCTGAAATCCCTTAGCGGGAAAACTTTTGACGGATGTATCCAAGATGTGTTGGTGCCTGACAGGACATTTCTTCTTGATATTCCGTCCATATCAAAACAAATGTATGAAATGGGATTTGCAAAAAAGCTGCCAATTGAGAAGTTTAAGCTCTTTGTTGCAAGATCATTGCAGTCTGTCAGTGGGGATGTGGTTTCTGTTGATTGTTATGAAGGAAACAGGCAAGGCAATGAAGAACAAGTGAGAATTCACGCTGAAGATGAGAAATGGCAGTGCTATCTTTATCCGGAGTTGCAAACTGAAACTGTTGAAACTGTGATTGTCACTGAAGTCACCAATCCACTACGTATTTTTTGTCAGCTGAAGGTTTTCTCTCAGGAGCTGAAGAAATTAACTGATCAGATTACTCACCATTATGAAGGAAGAGTCAGAATGGAGACAGTGAAAACTGAAGTCTTGGGTCATCCATGTGCTGCTAGAGGAAGTGATGGAAAGTGGTATAGATCGGTCTTGCAGCAGGTCCTTGCGTCCAGTAGTGTTGTTGAAGTCCTTCATGTAGATTATGGAAAGAAAGACTTTGTAAAAGTTGACAATATCAAGCCATTGGCAGCCGAGTTCTTTAGAATGCCTGTTGTAACATATGTTTGTTCCCTCTACGGTATTATTGATAAAGGTGTTGGCTGGACAGCTGCTCAGATTGAATACCTAAAATCCCTACTTCTGCACCGTACTGTGATTGCTAGATTTGAATACCAGAGTCTGTCAGAAGGTGTGCACTACGTAACACTCTTTGGAGATGAAAATGTGAATATCAACAATCTGTTTGGTATGAAGGAAAGATGTCTGCTTAGAACTGAAAACTCTCTGGAAGAAATTGCAGTTCAAAAACCAGCCTCTTCACAGATGTCTCAGGGTCCACTGGAAACTGAGATGCTGAATTCTCCAGTACATGTAAGTGCTTCACAAAACATTGAGACAGAAAATCTTACAGTGAACTCCTCCCATGTTGGAGTTGTACAGTATGTTAATAACCCATCTGAATTCTGGATTCAGACGCAGCGATACAGTGCCGAATTTGATAAGCTAATGCAAGGTATCAGTGATCTTTATAATCATTCAGGGAGTACTGAAGTACTTGTGAATAACCCCACAGTTGGTCTCTTTTATGCTGCCAGGTCGGAGGACAATGATTTTTATAGGGCTGTTGTCCAGGAAGTCATTGGTAAGCACATTAAGGTATATTTTGTGGACTATGGAAATGTGGAGGTGGTTGATCAATATAACTTAAGAGTCCTGCCCAACAAGTACCAAGAGTTGCCAGCATTAGCACTGAAATGTGCGCTGTCTGGTATCAAGCCAAAAGATGGGAAATGGAGCCAGAGTGCAATCGTTTTCTTTTCCAAAGCTGTTGAAAACAAGCTGTTAGACATACATGTTATGGAAAAGTCTCAAGATGCTTACTTTGTGCTTTTAAATGATTCTGCTGTACAGGGTGAAAGTGATATTGGCAAAATGCTTTGTGGTGCAGGTTTGGCTGAGTGTGATTATAAGAAGTCCTCAGCAAGATGTGTTAAAAAGCCTGTTGGACAGGACCCAAGAGTCCATTGCTGTGAAACGGACAAGATGAAAAATATTGGGGCTCCAACTTTTCCCAGAAGTCTTCCCGCTGTGGTGACTGATGCCAGATCTGTTTTTAAGGAACACTTGTTTCCAATTGGAAGCTCAGTGGAAGTCAGTGTATCACACATTAAAAGTCCAAATGACTTTTGGTGCCAAATAGCTCAAAATGCAGGGAGCCTAAGGTTGCTCATGGAAGACCTTCAGATCCACTACGCTAGCACTAAACCTCAGCAGCTTGTGGAAGCTGCCTGTGTTGCTAGGCTTCCAGACACTGGAATGTGGTATCGGGCACTTATAATTTCCCGGCATGCATCTCCACATGTTGAAGTGCTCTTCATAGATTTTGGGTGGACAGAGAAGATTTCCCTTGAAGACCTTCGTCCCATTAACCCAATCTTTCTGAAACTAAAAGGCCAGGCTTTTCGATGTAGCTTGTACAACTTGATTCATCCTGTGGATCATTCTACTTTAGAATGGAGTGATGTGGCTAAATTAGAGTTTCAAAATTTTGTAAATTCTGCAGCTTCCAGTCACCTGAGTTTGAAGTGCACCATTTATGCTGTGATGTGTGATTCTCAAAATGTTGTCTTCAATGTGGTAGATCTTGAAACTCCCTTTCAAAGTATTTGCAGTTTGTTGGTACAGAAGAGATTTGCTAATCGTGGCCTTCCAAAAAAGGTGCCTCAGCCCCCATTCCGCCTGGATACATACTACTATTCGACACATGATATCAAAACTGGAGGGGAAGAGATGGTGCAGGTTACCTATGTGAAGAATGTGAACCATTTTTATTGCCAACTGGGGAGAAATTCAGATATGATCGACAATCTGATAGAAAAAGTAAATTATGTTTGTCGTCAGCTTCAGTGCATCGACTGTCCTAAAACATTTGGCACTGTTTGCTTTGCGAAGTACACTGATGGACAGTGGTACAGAGGGCAGATTAAGTCTGTACATCCCAGAATACAGGTACACTTTGTGGACTATGGGAACACATTAGATATGGATAAATCAGACCTGCTTCCCATTCCTATTGAAGCAGGTGAGATAATGTCTGTGCCTGTCCAGGCAATTGAATGTGGACTCTCTGATGTCCCAGAAGATGTATCCTGTGAAGTCAATGGGTGGTTTGAGAAAAATGTGACTGACCATTGCTTCACAGCACTAGTGGTAGCAAAAGAGCCATGTGGAAAGCTGATTGTGGAGCTTTATGATGACAAAACACAATTAAATTTGATGATCAAAGGGAAGTTTCACATTGAGACCCCTAAAAGTGGGTGCGTTTCATTTGATGGATACGAGAAACCTAAAAACAAACAAGATCTGCCAGTCAGCTGTAGAACTACTAGTCAAAAGAGTAAGAGTCACCATAAACAAGTGGTTGAGATGAGGTGCAAGCCTGCCAAATGTATGCCAGATATTGGAAGTGGTGCTGGAGTAACTGTGCAAAATACAAAAATGTACAGTAGTGTTGGAATTCAGTGGGAACCACTTGTCATGACAGAACAGTCAAATCCACTTGAAGAACTGGATCCATATAGGGAAGCACCTGCAAGGAATTGTACTGAAGAAAGTGAAAGGAACACCACTGTATTTTCAAAAATGGAGGAAAACAGCTTCCCAAAACTGAAACGGCTCCCATTAAAGGCCATTGAAGCAGGTTTGATATCTGAAGTCTACATCTCGCACATCAATAATCCGTCAAGTTTCTTTGTACAGTTCACTGAGGATGAGGAAGAAATATATTCACTTGTGAATAGAATAAATGGTAATCAGTCTCCCAGCATCAATATGGATGCACTGCAGGAAGGCGATCTGGTGAACGCAGTTTTTCCAGATGATAACTCCTGGTATCGTGGGGTAGTGAAGAATGTATTTAGAAATTGCACAGTATGCATCGAGTTCATAGACTTCGGAAATACGGCAACTGTTTCACATTCAGAAGTATTGAGACTTGATGATGACTTATTGGCTCATCCAAGGCTAAGCATTCACTGCTCCCTTAGTGCACATCCTTTTTTCAGCAAAGAGGCAGCATGGAACCAGGAAGATGTGGCGAACTTTAAAAAAGCTGTTGGAGAGAATAAACTGATGTGCACATTCATTAAACAGGTGGGATCTGTTTGGGAAGTCTGTTTGGAAGATCAAGGTACTGTTCTAGCAGATGTTTTATTTAAGAATAGTGCTCCTGTAATGCCATGTGACACCATACTAGAAGACCCACAAACCATCATTGCATCTGATGAATCTAAAAAGTCTGAAAGTGTGATTTCTTCATACAAACTACCGAAAATCTTTGAAGGACAAGCTTTTGATGTTTATGCATCCTGTATAACTGGTCCTCATTATTTCTGGTGCCAGTATGCAAATACAGATGAGCTTCAGAAAATGGCACAAGCTGTAGAAAATTTTGGAAATGCTGATGAGCAGAAGGACTCTTGGGTTGAGTCTGTTGGTCCAGGAAGCCCATGCCTTGCTTTATTTGAAGATGATGGACAGTGGTATCGTGCAGTGGTAATGGCAAGAATTGATAAGGCCTTTTCTGTTCTCTTTGTGGATTATGGGAATGAGTGTGATGTAAATATAAACAAAGTGAAAAAAGTACCACCTGAACTCTTGGAAACTCCTCCTCAGGCCTTCTTGTGCCTCCTCGGGGGTTTTGATGTCTCATTAGGATCCTGGGATGACAATGCATTGGAACATTTCACTACGTTTATTGCAGATGATCTCTTGAAAATCACTATCCTGAAAGCAGAGGACTTTGTGGACTATAGAACACCTCCATACCAGGTCAGCCTTGAATGTAAAGGCCAAATTATAAATGATGCAATGAGATCTTACTGGAAGCTTTTCGCTTCAGTTGTTGATTCCATAGATGTATGCAGTGAACCGTGCTCTCCTGTAGAAGGCGCTGCTGTACATGGCACCTCCTCCATAGCGTTGCTTAATTTACATTTGGATGGGGAGAATACTACCACAGATGCAAATCCTGAGGAACACTGTGACATAAGCAGCATCTCTAGCACAGATTGTATCTTTCACAGCCAGTCAAATCTAAATGTGCCGCCACAATCCCTTCCTGAAAATAAACCTGCTGAAGAACACAAACCGAACCCAAACATTTTGGTAAAGCTTCAGAGTCTAGAGGAACAGAACATGGAAGAGGAAGACCTGGGTGTAAATAGTTGTCATGAAGAGGGTCTTGAAAATGGTTCATCAGTGTTGAGTCTACAGGACACTAAAAAGGATGAGGAGGGAGAATTGATGGAAGAAAAGGAAACTGAAGAGCTTAAGAAGGTAACAGAGGAAAATGGAAATGCAATATCTGAAGTCCATTTTGGGCAAGAGGAGCCAGAAACCTCAGAAATGTTTGCTAATGAAGATGGTGACATGCATAAGCATATTGCACAAATGAAACCCACCAGTTTTTCTTTAGATGTCCATAAGCAGGAAGATGCTGTAGATTCTAGTTTGCCCCCCAGTGACTTATTACAGAACTTGATGGAAGAGCGGGAAAAGTGCCATGAGCATGAACATAAAAATGAGAGTCCTATGGAACTGACTTGCCTAATGGATGGAATGAGTAGTCCTGTCTGTCAGGTAAAGGAAAACATTCAGTTGGTTGAAGAGGATAAGCAGCCAGATCAGAGCTCAACAGCATCTGGGGAAGATGTTGGACTGCTCCCCATTTCTGCTTATGAAGATGCTGAAAGGTGCATTGTGACTCAGCAGAACTCCACTAGTCAGTTACGTAAGTAGTCTCAAGTAGTAAGTATCCTCCCAGATTTTAATTTCACAACCTGTTTTACAAATTTTCTGATGTTTCGGTTTCAGGTAGGCGTACTTTATTGCTTATTGCATTGATGGAGTAAAATGGCTTTCATATTCTAGCTTTTGGTAGATGGAAACTCTCTGAAGACCAGCCCGTCATTGGATCAGAGTGCATTATTTGGTCAGACATGCACAACACTTGGTGCCGAGCAGAGGTTTTAGAATTATTTGATGATTCAGTCAAGGTGAGCTCAGCTGTATAATCTTTGTTCATTTATCTCCAGAAATCAGATGTATGATTGCTTTGTTTTAAACGTATGAATAGTAAAGCAGCCCTATATTTTGATACTTGCTAGGTTCTTCTATTGGACCATGATGGTGATGCAATCGTGGGCTTACAGAACATCTTCAAAGAGGCACTTGAAGATGCATCTCAGGTTCCTGTTTCTAATAATGGTCCCTTATTGGTATAATTATTTTCTCATTTATTTTTCGGTTCTACATGAAGCAGTTTACTGTTTTAATATCTGATATACCTAGAAATCCGGTGTGAATACTGTCCTTGACTCTAATGGACTCCAGCCAGGTAGGCATGCATCCATTACCCCCTAGTTTAACAGTTTCTGTAATTGTCCTGTGCCTGGACTATTGTTGCACATCCTCTTCAATGCATGCCCTGCCGCTACAATGATACAGCAGCATGTTTCATCAGAGTGTTATGCTTCAGCTGATTTTATAAGGTAGCTACCGAAAAATCTGGATTTCTGAATGTCAACATAGGAATGCCTGAAACTGTATTTATTGCAAGTCTTCATTCAGACATCATGAAGCAGATCCCAGAAGGTGCTAAAAATCTCCAATAATACTCATGAACTTCATTTTGTAACATGCAACACTTCTGTGACCAACATTGATTTTTTTTTTTTATTATTATTTATTTTTTTAATCCCACCCCAGTAGAATGCTGTGAAGCTGATGGAACTATGGGCTCTGGCAATGATCTGTCCACGGCAGCCACTTCGGAGGAAGAAGTGATTAGTTTACTCTTATTTCGCTTATTTTTCACTTTGGTTTTTGCATTTTTCTATAAAGATGATCCTTTAATAGTATGATTTGCAGGTGAAATGTGATTCCCTTAAAGTGGCTTTATTTGCTGAAATTGAAGAAACAGGTATGTGCATTTGATTATTGCTATAATTCTGGTTCCTATTGACAGCATTTAGGATGGTGCCTGGTGTGTATCTATAGTGGTTTGTAACTTTGCTATGTGTACAGAACTGGATGGAGACACTGGAAATGATGGGGGTGTGACTGCTTTGGGAGTCAAATCAATGGTAATTTTTCATGCCACTTAACTATTCTCGTCTGAATGTCTGTCTTAAATTTGCTATGATACGCAAATCTTAAATTAAGAAAATTGTGACTTGTAGGTTGCAGCAAAGCCTGCTACTCATGGTTCAGGGGACGAGTCTGTTGGTAAGTCATTTGGCTGATATTTTTATAATGCAATTTTATCACTTTTTAAAGAATGGATTTCAGAAAATGGTAAATGTCACTTCTGTACTACCCCAATGTGTGAAGGTGGTATAATTCTAAAATGAGGTTTAGAAACGCATACATTTAGTTATTTAACGGATGCCTTGAGACGGATAAATACTGCAAAGCATATACTGTTTCGCATCGAGTCCTGTTGTTCCGTAGTTTGAAATTTTTAGTTCCAATTTGAGTTGAACACCCCTCCTCCCCCCCAGCCCTATCCCCAGATGAACAGCTGTCCAAGGTGATTCATCTGACGCTAAAGATCGAAGAGCTGGCGGATGATGGCGTATTTGTGAAGGAGAGCAGAATCAGTGGTGAAAGGAAGAAGTAGTCTGCAGACCTGAGGACTTGATGTGCTGTTTTTCATTAGAAGGATCTTTAAACCAGTGCTAATGGATGGAAATTTAACCTTGTTGTTTTTTTATGTTTATACAGCGTCCAGCTCTCTACAAAGATGTTTTGTTTGCTGCACTTACTTACTTTAAAAAAGAGAATAAATGGTTTCATTGAATGGTGATTTGTTCGTTTTTTTTTTTTGTAGTCTTTCCAGAGTATTTTCAGTACTGCCCACAATAAAAATTGATTAATTTGACTGATCAGTATTTCAAAAGTATTCTTAGGAATGGAATGCGATCTTGGGGGGTGATTTCTGTCCACCCTCTGATTTATGTATGCAAGTTAAGTTCTAGTTAATAGCCGGAAATTGTCCTCCTCCTGTAGGCTTCAAGGATTATTGTACATTGTAGGTTGATTTTTAGTAGGAGCAGCAAATCCTCAAGAAGCCAGTAACTGATGACATGGAAGGCTGCAGGAGATTTTAAAACGTTTCACTTGAAATGTATTGGCAGATTTAAGGAAGTAGTATGTAGAAGTATAACTTTAATTAATGTAAAGTCAAAAATGGTGGGCAACTGCGGTAGAATTAAGATGGACATCATTGGTCCCAGAGGAAAATTCTGGATGGTAGTTGTATGGTTACCCCAGGGCTGTGAATTGTTCAGCATCAGTCTATTTTGGCTTGGGCTCCATATGTACGAAGAATAACCCTTTTTGTGTTTGTGTGGTGCTCAGTGCACCCAGTAGTGTTTCCTTTAGTTGTCTGAATGTTGCAGATGATCTTAAATGCCATGCATCCACTCCTTCCTCCTTGCTTTCCACCAGTGTGATACAGTATTTACAATATTGCAATTGCATACTGTCCCCATTATATGCTACCTATTGCAGGGTGCCATAGAACAGTTGCTGTGGCAAAGTGCTTTACTATATGGCAATATGACCATCCCAGCCTTACATGCATCTGTCTGTCACACCTAAAACTGAGTGTAACTATCCCATTCTGACATGTGTTTTCCTATGTAACCCGTCTGTTGGAACGGACACCCTGTCATAAGTTGGGGAGGGTCTGTATTTAAAAATCTCAAACCAGTCCTTGGGGGACCCCCAGACAGTCCATTGTTGCTCCCTCTCAACTCTCAGGGAACTGGGAGTGTAAAAATGTGGACCATCTGAGGGTCCCAGGGGTCTGGTTTGAAAGACTTATAGGGAATGATGACAAATGGTGTGTAGAAGAATAAGCAGCTCAAAAACAAATTCCACACTAGAAAAGACAATACATATACTACAAAGAGAAATTTTAAACAAATGGAAATGCATTTCATTTGATGGATTATTTACCATAATTTTAATCACTAATTTCAGCATGTTGAATCAATATTCCAAAATGGGATACATTATATAGTTAATCTTAATTCATGATTGTATTACTCATACCTCAGTCCTTTCATAATATAGGACCTAGGCAAATTAAAGTAGGAGGACTATATTAAAGTTAATGCCTTTGAAATTTTAATTTTAGAAAAATGTAGTGTGAATACCTAAACATCTAAGATGAAGTCATTTGATATAAAACTTTTTCCAACAGGTTGCATGGAATCATTGATCTGTTTATGTGATTGCTTAACACGTCTGTGCAAGGCTTTTTCCTTCACAGAAGAGGATATTGTGTAAGTGCTGGTGCCAAGAGCGTGGCAGTCACATATCACTTACGCGGCCCTTATTCGGTTCCACCCAATGCTTATATAGTACTCAAGTATTATAAAAAGTATGACCACGCACTTGCAATGGTCTCCAGCATTGCAGTTTGTGGAGATCTGAACGACATGAAAATATGGCAGTACAGTTCAGGACTGACACACTGAAACTGTGCAGCAGTGTTGTGGTTCATCTCTGTCACGTCAGGTTCCCGTTCACAGTGAAGATGAAGGAATGATGATGTTAGTGCCTGGAATTAGGTTTTCATCCTTTCCATCAATTAGAGGGTCCCACTGGCTGAAGTCTTTTTCCAGTGCTGCAAAACATCAGTGCAAATGAACTATTTTCTTACTCTAAAACTAAAAGCGAAGAACTACCACATTTTGCAAATTTCACCATTCATGAGGGGCAAAAAATGTTAAAATAGATATGAATACTCACACAAGTGTCTCTGAAGGAACGCTAAGGATGCCTTATTACACAGAGCAAGTGCTATGTGGGGCTCAATCTCTCCCTTCAATTGCAAAACCTTTGCAATCCAGCTGCCAGTAAGAAAGGTGAAGTCTGGGAAGCTCTGATGAACCGACCCCCTTCAAGAGCAAAGTAAGTAGTAAATGAGAAACAGAATGGCTTCTGTGCTGTCAGAAACATGTGAGGATCAGAGAGCTGGGTCAGCCAGCACTGCTACTCTTCCTCATATGGTTATGGTTATATGGTTATGATATGGTTACTCTACTGGCCATGGGAAGAGATCCCAATCCTGCTGAGATATGTACCACCCCAAAATGCATGTCTACTTGCTAACTGCCTACAGAGATTACAAGGGAATCGACATAATAAACCAGTCATTAGGCAGTGCTGGCCTAATGGTTAGGGAAGCACACTTGTGATCAAGGTTGTTGGTTTGAATCCCCAACCATTTAGGTATGGCCCCCAAGCACTGCTTCCCAGGTGCTAAATTAGCTGCCCACTGCTATGTCACATATGGGTTAAATGCAGAAGACATTTCATTGTGGTCTTTTCCACCAGCTGCTACCTGAATATCTAAAAGCAAGCATCTGAGTTGTGCCTGGCACAAGAACATAGTTCATGGACCACACCTGATAGTGATCATTTTTCTTTGTACAGTGGTACAGTCCAGTTTCTTCATGCGGATGATGTTTCCTACCCACTGGAACTTCTCAGAGTTGATGAACAGGATCGGCTGCTTGACCCCAGGGAACATTTCATCCTCTAAGGGGAACATCCAGGCATCCAAAGCAATGCCACATCTATGGAAAGGTAAATATACAAAGGTGAGCTATCAGCTAGTTCTAACCAATTTTGACGTACTTTTTTCATTCATTCTTCTAAAACTACTTGTCCATTGGAGGCTTACGGAGACCTTCTCTCTCACCAAAGAAGCACAGGGTCCCGAGATGCAATAAAAACGCAGGAAGCACAAACAGAGAAAGATAAGTGTCTTTGGGTGAGAACCCCTATTAACATAGGAAGCAAGCCGAGTTGGGGTTACACACACAACCCTGAATGTGTAAGGCTGCTACTTCCTGACCTACACAGCACTTCTTCCAAGTCACACGTTGACATATGATTCTGACCTGATTACAGAAGGGTAGAGTGATACAGTGTGACTTAAATTTGGATTCCCACCATAATACAAATTCCATTGGTTAGTGTACCACTGGATAAGTTACTTTATACTTATAAAATTGAGTCCCTTTTCTCTGGATTAAAGAGATATTTATAAATTGGATTTCTTTAAAATGAGGAGGGAAAAAACGGTATTCAATAGAACAAAGAAGTTGGTTAAGCAGGACGTACTTGAAAGTGGGCTCCTTGCTGAGCGTTTCGATCACCGTCGCGCCCCCAAACGAATGCCCCATTATGGCCGTCTTACACAGATCAACTGATTTCTGTGAAAAAGCAGTCGCCTTGTGACATGGCAAATGAGAAACGGGGCCACCACACGAAGATTGCAAAAGGGGAAGTTTAGCCTATCTAGATAAAAATCTGCCACTGTACATATTCTTTTCTTCCTTTTTTCAAGAAAACAAACCATATCAGTTTCATGTAAGGGGCATAAGCGTAATTTTAACATCTTTATTAAAGACAGACAAAAGTGTGTCTTATAAATATCAGCCCTATAAACTAATTCTTCCAACCATAAAATACGTATGACACTATTTGAGCATGTATTTTTATTTTTAAAAACATGGTTATAACGGTTAATACCTTTAACGTAGACCAGTCAAAACGTGAGTGCAAAATGTTGTTCACAGCATGTCCTGAGTTCATTTCATCAATAAGTTTCAAAGCTCTGACACATTCATCTGCTCTCTGATGAACCTACAGAAGAAAAGCCCCAAAAGAATAGCACACTGTTGGTCATTTAATGTGGCTCATCATTCAGGCCCATACACATTATAATAGTTAATACTTCCATATCTAATTAATTTAACTCTACTAAATCAATAAACATTACTAAATCAGTTATTATAATAATTTCAATATACGTGACACTTCTCCAGTTATCTGGAATTTCATGGGTAAGATCAAGAGATGTTTCCAGTTCAAATTGGAGAGCATATTTCATAAAAGAAGCAGTGTGAGTTTTAACAGAAAGCATTACCTGTTTGTTCCGAAGAGGAAATTCATTTTCCCCTGCTTTTAAAGTTCTGTAGTACATCCAGACCTTCTCCAAGTTGTCAGAGGACCAGTTATCCTGTTGCTCAGTCTCAGACTTATTAAAATAAAATGTAGCAGAAGCAGATTCATCCCTAAAAAGCAGAAGACATTTTTTTTTCAGGAGTAACAAGATTTTTTTTTTTTTTTTAGCAAAAGATGTTCTAAATACCTATTGTATGTAGTGTCCTAACCATGATTTATTTTCATTAAACATTTTTGTAATTGTTTTTCATAGAGAATTTTCCAATAAAGACTTCCTTGGTCTACACTGGTGTGCACATAAGGTCTAGTTGGTAACCGTATACGTTGTCTTGCAGTTCGAGACAAAAGATGTGCTTGTGACTGATTCATTCAGATGAGGCAAGCCAGAACAAGCATGATGGCCAAAAGCCGAGCGCTTATACATTGGGGGTAAGTCACTTCCTGCAATGACTGACGTTTTCTCTTTATGCTGCCCATGTAGTCTCAGTGGCCCATACAGACAGAAATGTGATGACCTGTTTCATACCATTGTTTAGTACCCCCCTCACACACTTACTGAGAAGCGCTCATGCTATTGTCTGGCATCGCCCTATGGCGACATCACCTGTAATCCCTTCTCGAGCATTAGCCTTAAACCAGAGCTCTCTGCATGTGCGGCACATTTCCGCACCCCCAACAAAAGGCGGGTTAACTCATGCCATACCTGTGCTCCACAGCTGCAACTATGAAGCCCTGGGATGCAACCTCGATACATATGGCCGAGTATAATGTTCTGAAAGGGTAAAATATAGTGCAGAAAGAGAAGAAAGCAGGGGAAAACCACTGCATGCTATGAGGTTCCATAAAAGGCCAAAAACGTGCAATTTAAATAGCAAACACACATGTTCATGATGTTCCAGTTCAATAGTTTATACACACCGGAAAGCACCGAGTCCATGAGAGAAGATAACTAGGGGATATTTTCCATCAGACTTCAGGGGTGCTTCCCAAAGGGCAGGTATTTTATAGCGTCCTAACAATGCAAGACAAAACTTATAGGGAGAGCAGAGCATACTTTAGATAAAGGCCCTACAGGGGACCTTCATTAATAATGTAGTTAATATTTTTACAGTAGCATATAAGCCTGGGCAGTATCTATTTTTTCATACCTTCCAGACATTATACTGCAGTATAGAATATGCAAATTATGTTTCTTATTGAGAAATACACATTTCATATTACCATAATAATAATTGAAAAGCTTTGTGCCCATGGTCCTGTTAAACTTCATGAAATCAGAAAGACCGCTGAAGTATTCTGGGGCTGGTATCCATTGTGGCTGTTCCGAGTCCGGCGATGGTTCACATGGATAAAACAGCCGAAGAAAGATCCCCTGGTCATTGGGAGTAAAAATGTTGGTAAAATATCAGATATGCAGAATTACCTAAGGCAGTTATGAAGCTAACACATGGTATAACTACCCTTCCATGAAAAATAAAGACAGGAAGACAGCCTCTATTACAAGAAGGTTTTAATTATTATTAAATTAGTTATGAAGAATTGCTAACTCCAAGTGCCTGTATCACGAAGCAAGATTTTTTGCTTAGCTGTATAACTTCTTGGATTTAAGGTGCTCCAGTTTAAATTAACTTTATCTTCATTCACTTACATTTACCCCAGACTATCTTAAACCCAACAAATTATCCAGCTAAGCAAGAAATCCTGATTTGTAATACAGGCACCAGGGCAGTAAGACAACCACCAACCCGTGGAACTTGTAAAATTTAATGTAACACACATTTAACTTAACGTGTTTTAAACAAGCAAGATTATTCATGGGGAAAAAAAAAAAAGTTTGTCAACCCTCATATTTAGTAACGAGTGTAACTTCCGTTATTGACCATAATCACAACCAAATGATTTCTGTAGCTGCTGTGAGTAACGTTATGTCTATGACTTGGCATTTCTTAAATATAGCATTTCTTGCGTTTAAGCTGCAAAAGTTGTGTGTCATGGTCATGTCACATGACCCAACTTCTATTGCGCTTCAGATCACAGACAGACTCCATGACAGTCTGCTGTAAATAATCTGGATAAAGCTTAAAACTCACTCCTTTCTCAGTCACTGCAAGCCATCCAGGCCTTGGGAAAGCAAATAAGCCCATAACCATCACAGTTCCTCCATCATGCTTCACAGGTGAGATAAGGTTTTCCAATAACTCTTGTCTGATCTGTCCACAGTAATTCTATAAAATATCCAGATTTAAGTCTAGAAATTCAGAAATTTTCCAGAGATGCTGCTGCTCATTTAACCCAGGGGGTCCCCAACTTTTTCCCCATAGACCAAAGGTCCACTTTTTCCTCATAGACCAAAGCCAAGGTCCATGGCATCACCCCCCCCCCCCCCCCCCCCCCCCCCCCACGCTCTCCCCCCCCCCGTTCCTCCACCTCGTGCGGC
>JAODKM010000101.1:84949-97986 GCA_026780845.1 Petrocephalus sullivani | reverse complement strand
TGTAAATGACAAGTGGTTATTTTAGATTTCTTGTACACCTGTCTTAGAATGTAAGGGATACTGGAGCTTGGTTGGGGGGGTGGGGTGGCTCGCGGGGGTGCCGGGACATTTCCCTTATTTTCAGATCCAAACCTTGACAGGTATGGCGCTCGGCCCTATTTAAGCCCCCTTTATTCAGGGTATACGATTAAAGATGAACACTATTCATCCATTATAAGCCAACCCACCGCGCGTGAGATGGAATACGAGACATTTCCTGATTTCTTTAGACAGACACAAATGAACGCAAAACGACCCGTTTCCCATTTTCTCTTTACGAGTGGTCTCCTAAAATTGGTGAAAACGATCCGTGTTTTTTCCTGTCGGAAAACGCGAACTCACCCGATGCTTTTATTCAACCGCTCTATATCATTAATTTTATATGCGTCAATTTATATGCTTTGCTTACATTTTATTTTAACTGACCACTGAGAAATACCTAAAAGTTAATTGCCGTGTGACCGGATGCACTACCAATAAGGTAAAGAACCCAGAATTAAGGTCTTATAGTCACCTTAAAAGCTCTTTGTTTCGCCAGCTTATAAAAGCATCAACCGGAATCTGGAAAAACACGGATTTCACAGGACCCTATGAAGGGGCAAAGTTAAGGCACACGCTCTAAATAATCTAGCTCCCCCATAGCACCAGCAACATTACATAAATAATTCAGAAATCATGTCAAGACAAACAGCAATTTTTGTAAATAAGATCTGAAACTAAATGATTGTCTTGCGCCTTTGGTTATGCAACGCTATACAGCGCCCTCCACAATTATTGGCACCCATGGTAAAGATGTGTAAAAAAACCTTAAAATAAATTCATTTTGTATTGTAGTAGCATAATTTCACACTGAAAAAAAATCAAGAATCTGACCTCTTATTTGAGTACATTTATTCATTGGGAAAAAGAACCCACATTAAGAAATAATTGTTTATAACAAAATCACCAGTGTCACAATTATTGGTACCCCTGCTGTTAATACTTTGTACAGCCCCCTTTTGCCAGTAGGACAGCACATAATCGTCTCCTATAACATTTCTAAGGTAGGAGAATACAGAGAGAGGGGTCTTTGACCATTCCTCTATGCACAATCTCTCTAGATCGTCCAGAGTCCTGGGTCCTCTCTTATGCACGCTCCTCTTCAGCTCACCCCACAGGTTTTCCCTGGGATTTAGGTCTGGGGACTGAGATGGCCATGGAAGAAGGTTGATTTTGTGTCTGGTGAACCATTTCTGTGTTGATTTAGCCATATATTTTAAATCATTATCCTGCTGAAAGACCCAATGACGAACCATTTTCAGTTTTCTGGTAGAGGCCATAAGATTTTTATTTAAAATGTCCTGGTATTTTAAAGCATTAATGATGCAATGCACTCTACCATGGTTCCCAGGGTCACTGGAAGAGAAACAGGCCCACAGCATCTCAGATCCTCCACCATACCTAACAGTGGGCATGAGGTGCTTCTCCGCATATTCATCCTTTGTTTTATGCCAGACCCACCTGCAGTGTTTGTTGCCTGAAAGCTCAAGCTTAGTCTCATCTGACCAAAGCACATGGTTCCAGTTAAAGTTCCAATAGCCTTTAGGTAACTGCACACGTTTACTTTACTGCACTTACTTTAGGACAATAAAAGTTTGTCTGGCATGCCTCCCAAACAACCTGTTGGCATGTAGATAAATGTCTAAAGGCTGTGGAGACTTGGTGACCCCAACATGCCACTCTTTGTTGCAGTTCTCTAGCAGTGAGCTTTGGAGATTATTTCACCTCCCTTATCATCCTCTTCACTCTGCATGGTGGCAAGATAAACTTGGGTCCTCGTTTGTAGATCACCACACTTCTGCCGTACTTGTTGGCATGTTCTCTCGTCTTTCCCATTTTGAAGAGTGGCTAAAAGAAATGGGCCTCTGTGCCACGTCATATTTATACCCCAGGGAAACAGCGAGTCATGGATTACTAATTAGAAGTTCCTAGACACTCTGACCAACTTAAAAAAGTAAAGAATAAATTACAACTATGCTTCAGCTACATTTATTTTATAGGACTTGTTAGGGGTGCTAATAATTGCGGCACTGGATATTTTGTTATAAACAATTACTTCTTAATGTGGGATTTTTTTTCCCCAATGAATAAATGTACTCAAATAAGAGGTAAGATTCTTCAAAATATTTCAGTATGAGATTATGCTAATGCAATAAAATGAATTTATTTTAAGGCTTTTTACACATAGCCAATAATTGTGGAGGACGCTGTAAATTGTTGCCGTATTGTTGAAATGCAGACTGTCCCGTTATAACCTTTGAGATTGTTAGGAGATTATTGGAGTTATGACTGAGATTGTAAAACTAAAGCGTAGTGATGTTTCTGTCTTGGTCAAAGGCTGAAGTTCCCCCTGGCTAGTTATTTAAACAGGTGTTAAATCTTCAGCGTTAGTCATTTTCACCATGAGTTCGTTTTGGCTTCTTCTCAGCTGCGGCCTGGTTTTAATCTCCAGTGTATATACTGTGAGTTTTAAAAATTCTATTCATTCAGGTTTAATATATTGTTTAGATGCAGAATTGGACTTATCAGTAACTATATAAATCTATTATCATACAGCTGTATATTTCTTCCTGTTTTCCCACGCAGGTTCCTTTGTCTGCCCAAAGGATTGGTACGTTTCATGATACGATGCACATACTAAAATCTGTGAAATGATGAGAAAACACTGTGGTATAATTCATATTTCTGTTCAGATGTATATGCTGAAGAACACAGCGATAGATTGGAAAATCCGTACATTAACTTGGGTGAGTAATACTGATGTTTTGATATCACAAGTATTGCACATTAGCGGTAATTTAATTCCTTGAAATGAGAAGAACTTGATATCCTCAAAAAGCTTACTGTGGTTTAATTATTGTCTAATTACTGTGTCTAATTATAACGTACAGAGAGACTAATAGTAGGGTGGATTGCATGTTTTCTCTATACTCAAATCGCAAATGCAGTCATTGAAGAAAGTAAGCAAAAATAAGAAAATAAATAACGTTTATTTTTATTTCTAATCTAGGAGCAAAAACCCCACTAATTGAAGGCGATATAGCAATCCCTGTAAGTAAAATAGTTTTATTGATTACTTTGTTTATTATGTAGCCTAATCAATTGTTGTTGCCGTCCACTACTTGTAAAAAGTGTTTTGAAATTTCAGATCTTTGTCTAATTGTTTTAATTTCTTCAAGCCTGGAAGGAATGCACTCATTGACACTGCATTTAGATGGAAGTTTCCCATACCTTATATTCTGGCAGATAGCCTGGGTAGGTACATGGTGTAATATCGTCTTACATTAAGAAAGAGACACAGTTTTTGCGAAGAGAGTTAATGACTGAAGTATCTGTGTCATGGTTTTAGGTAGGTTTTCCAAAACACACAAAAATTATGCCAAAAACTTACTCAAAAAATTGTTTTGTTTAAAATTTCAGATCTTAATGCCAAGGGGCTGTTTTCCAGGCTTTTGAAATGTACCGTCTTAAGTCTTGTGTTGATTTTAAGCCATATGAAGGGGAGAAGACATACATCAGATTTGAAAAAATAGATGGGTATGGAATTATGTATAATTTGCATAATATTGTATGATGTTTTTGTATGAATGTGTGCTAATGTTTCTAATGAATTGTTAAAAGTTAGAGGGCTTGTATAACAATTTAAACATATTCAACATTATTTTGCCAGCTTCGCTTCAGAATTGGCGAGCACAGTATTGCAATAATGTTTATGTTTTCATCATATAACAGCTACAGCTCCTCTTTTGTTAAAAGAGTTCCTGTGATTTGCCAAAGGGTTTTGGGAACAGCTCTTTGTTCTTGCCTGGCTTGTTTTCACTTGCTGCACCTGGGTCATCAGGTGCTGGTCAATGGTGGGAGATCAACAAAGTGGCCAGACCCTGTCTCTGGGAAATGGATGTGACCACAAGGCTGTGATTGAGCATGAGCTGCTGCACGCGCTGGGCTTCTACCACGAGCAGTCCCGCAGTGACCGCGATGACTACGTGGACATCTGGCTCGACGAGGTGCTCCCAGGTAAGGCTCATGCCCTGGCGCTCCTCGTCTGGTGTCTTTCATCCTTGGTAACTGAGTACCAGCCTTTTCATTTGCAGGTAATCAGTTGATTGTGCACAAGTACTTCAGGAAATAATGTACCCCCCTGTGGATCATCAAAATGAATAACACTGTAACAATATTTTCTTGAATGTTTCCATGAAAAAATTACATTATTAATTTCTCATAATTAGACACTATATATCTATTACATTCCATTTGCAAATAAATTTAATAGTACTTCATAATGTATGGAATACTACATGAAAAGAGTGCTAACAGTGATCATTTAATTTATGTTACACTTGGCAGGCATGGGACATAATTTTAATAAATACGATGACAGCTTTGTCACTGACCAGAATACCCCTTATGACTACGAGTCCATCATGCACTACCGCCCATACTCCTTTAACAAGAATGCAAGCGTCCCAACTATTACAACCAAGATCCCTGAGTTTAACAACATCATTGGCCAGTACCTGGACTTCAGTGCCCTCGATGTTCAGAGGCTGAACCGAATGTATAACTGCAGTAAGTAACTCTGTAAATAAAGCACTGATTTGTGTGATGTGCTGCACTGTGTGTTGCACTGTGGTCTGTGTGGTTACAAAGTATTTAAAAATACAGATCTGGGCCTTTGAGCAGTAACTTCTAGTTGCGATGAGTATTTCCCTCCAAGATCCTGAATCTCCACCCACTTTTTTTAGCATCTTCTCTTACTCTGCTTGACCAGTGTGCTTTTGAGTACATCAGCATTTGTGGGATGATCCAGCTGCAGAGTGACAATGGGGGCTGGGTCCACACTTTGGGTTCTGTGGGGAAAGAGGACCACACCCTCAGCACACGCTGCAGAGGTATCTCCTTCTCTGCTACTGCTCTTCAGTTGAACATGTTGTATTATACGGTTGGTGAAGAGTGGCCCAATCAATTGAGAACATAATAAATGTTTATTGACACTAAATGGGGTGTCAATAATTTTGAAAAGGTTTTCTAGTAGTATAGCATGCAAAATTTCACTGAATACCCTCTGTAAAAGATTAAACTTATACAGGTGGCCAGAATAGCTTTTTCTGATTCTGATTTCAAATGTCTCTTGTGTTCTAATTAGCAACTGCAACCTTCAGATCAAGCTAATTGCTTCATACTGTTACTGGACGTTTATAGCAGTGCCCAATGTAATGCTTATACTGTTTGCATACCTGTGAAATTTCCAAACAGAGGGCCATTATCTGTTTTTGGCACCAACATCCAGTTTTGTGTTTGATTTCAGATGCAGGCTATTTCATGTATTTCAACACTAGCCTGGGAGTGGCCGAGGAGTCCGCACTTCTCGAATCTCGGACTCTGTACCCAAAGAGGAACTTGCAGTGCCTGCAATTCTTTTATAAGATGACCGGCAGTGCCAAGGACAGGCTTGTGGTCTGGGTGAAAATGGATGATGGCACGGGGGTAGTTCGAAAGCTGAGGAAAATACATACATTTCTTGGTATGCCATTTCAAATTACTTCTGCATTTTTTATGTGTGTGGGTATGCCTGCATATAAAAATACATTTGAAATTATGATTAGTAGTTAATGTAATACTGATCAACTAATGAAATACATATAAACAGTCAATGTTTGATCCAGAAAATCCAGAAAAGGGACAAAATAACAATGGTTTATAAATATATGTCTATTCTGTATATGTGTGAGAAGGCCATATACTGTATATGTGTGAGAAGGCCACTAACAGCCAGGACTCCAACCCACTGAAGGGTTATCAGGGTCACCAGTTCAGCTGGGCAGTATATCTTTGGGTTATGAAGCAAAACCTGAAAGGAAAGTTAATATCTATAATTATGTTGAATATTCACATTATTTTTTTGCATATGCCTACTAGGAGATGATGACCAAGGCTGGAAGATTGCACATGTACCCCTAGAGGTTGACGTGAAATTCCGCTATGCCTTCCAAGGAGTCCGAGGCAACCCTGACCAATCCCTTGGCGGGATTTCCATCGATGACATAAGCCTAACCGAAACACGCTGTCCCAGTGCTGTCTGGCAGATTCGAAATTTCTCTATGCTGTTGGAGACCTCGGACATCAATACGTCCATACAGAGTCCACGCTTCTACAGCTCTGACGGCTATGGCTATGGGGTCACAATGGAACCAAGGTCTAGCTATGAAGATTACACTGGAGGCTTCACTGGTCTCTTCTTTCACCTTGCCAGCGGTCTGAACGATGGTGCTCTCCAGTGGCCTGCTCTGAACAGGCAGGCCACCATCACAGTGATGGACCAGGACCCAGACATCAAACTCAGAATGTCATCCGCTCGCAGCTTAACCACGGATAGGAGGGAGAGTAAGTGACAACTGTCTGTAATACAATCCATATAAATGACAACACAATCCAGTAATCCATGCAATTATTTACCCAGAGCAGAGTTGCACAGAGGGACTTATCACCACCACTGCACCATTTGGCGTCATCGTGAAAATGGTACAAATGCATTCATTTTTTTTTTAAGCTCCAGGTGGCGAGCTGTTTTGGGACAACCCTTCCAAAACTGGCATATATGACCTGTCATGTGACTGCTATAGAGGAAATAGCTGGGGCTGGCGGTCGTTCATTCGTCACTATGACCTGCGCAGGCGGAGCTACACAAAGAATGATGACCTCATCATTTTTGTTGACTTTGAAGGTAAAACGGAACCTGAACTCTCCCCGAGTCCTATATGGCACAAAATATCTGTACTAATATCCTGAATATGCTTCATTTTAAAGATCTAACAAGCCTTATTAAAACTGAAGTGCCTGTTAAGTCAGCAGAGTGATTTTGGAAAAATGATCGTAATTGAAAAGGTAAACATCAGCTGTTTTTGTTATTTAATCTCTTTCCTGTCCTTTGGATGTTCCTGTTATATATACTTAACTATTTGACTGCAATGTTTAGGAATAATTTTTTTCCCTTTTTCTACAGGCAGCTCATAAAGAGACTTTTAGAAGAAAAATAAGCTCCAAGAGAGAAAGGAAAAAAGCAGCTGTCCTTACTTTATATAAATGCGTATGCACTCTGTTTTCGTTACTTTTTGTTCTATACTAGAGACGATGTGCGTAGCAGAAGAACATTCTTGTCAACAACATTAACATAAACGGCAAAAGCAGATTCCGAAAATCATCGAAAGTCTCCTTTAAACAGCATAGCAAGCGTTGCAGATGCTGCCTCACGACAGTCAAGATCTACTGGTCCTGTTTCTCGTCCTTTGTGACAGTCGGATTATATCACCAGAGAAACTGCTCTTTCAGTCATTGCTTTGTCACAGGCCATTCTGAACCATTTGTAGATGGGGGGGGGGTCTTCATCCCATTCTGCATCTGCTACAAAAGTCGGTCAGCTTGTTTAGCAAAATCTGGGGGAATTACTGTGAAAATGCTCAGAATATAGAGAACATGTCCAACATGTCCAAAATGTCCAAAATGTCAGTGGGATAAGCATAATCACAGCATCACTAGCAGCCTGTCCAGGATGGAAGGGTGGATAGATAGATAGATGGGTGGATGGGGAAAAATACATGAATGAAATGCAGATTTTAAGTATGTTAAACATCAAAATTCCATCCTACTCAGTCTAGTTGCTCCACCCATGCTGGATTAGGGCTGGGAAACTCGTTTTATAAAGGCATGAGAATTTGTATAATATGGCAGGTTTATTGCTATAAGAAATTCAAGTATTAATTATATCACAGATACAGCACATTATCGCCCAGTAGCATAAGTCAGTTACGTGTAACCAACCGTAAACGGTGAAACCTGCAACATTAGCCTACCTGTCTGAAATAAGGAAAATGTTGAGGACACCGTAACATATAATAACACATGTTCATTTATTTAGCTACCCACAGGACAGAAACTCCAGCAGTAACAAGAAAAAAGTTGTCTAAACTGAGGCATGAAATCAAATTATCAAACGCTAACATAGGCCTACATACGTTAAAAATTAAGCAGCATCATGTCATCATATGCTGTCTTTGGTTTAGGCTACATCTAACTATGTTTGTGCAGAATTTTATTTTGTATGCTGCAGTATATGGTATTTTGACAGCATTTTCCAAAGAATTTATTAACTGAGCGGGGGCAATGCACATGATATAAATTGCTGGCGAAATCCAAAAAGTTTCCAGACTGTTTAGAGATCTGGGAGATACAGTATCACTGCATTCATCTTCTGATTCACACATTGTTTCACTATTTTATATTGATGGCTACTTTCAGTCATTTAGGCTAGCACATTTAATTTATGGAAGTCAGCCATTAATGGCAGTCCGCTAATTTTACATTAAGGTTGTTTGCATTCTGCAAAACAAAAATGAGGAGATGCACGTTAGATTACTTAATGGTTATCTACATAAATCTTCAAAACAGAATATGGATTTCTGCTATTGAATATGCAAATATTTTTTAAATTTGATTGTTATTAGAATAACAATGCTTGACCTCTCAGGAGCTGGGAGGGAGCAAAAGTGTAGTTGGCTGGCAGGGAGCTAGGAGGGACTAAAAACATGGACCTTCTGCTAGTCCTTGAGGACCAGGTTGAGAAACACTGACTTAGGCTTACTAGGGAAAGAAACTCTGAAGGTTATCTATTCTAATCACTTTACATGCCCACTTGTTTTAGTGTTCATTTTCTTTATAGTTTTAGGCTAGGAAATGAAAAACAAATGTGAGCCCTATACCGTTAGGATAATTTTGCTAAAGAAATGTAGTGTTGCAATACAATGTTAGGAAAAGGAATGTTCTGGATTTTGGCATAACCAGACTGAATAACTTGAAAGATAAACACGTGTCCATTTACAGAAGAAGAAAGCGACACTGAATTCTTTAAAAATTAATTTTGATTTATTTAAGCTAGCTAATCTATGGAAATATAAAGCACAAATTACTTAAACAGACCATGAAAAAACACATGGACCTAGTGATGTATTAAAAATAGTGGCTGTTGTACTGAAACACATCATTTATGTCAATGAGGCAAGAAATATTGCAATGATTTTTATGACAAGTCATGATTTAATGTTTTAATTACATTTGCTTCCCTGTCAGTTGTGGTTATATTGAGCTAAATGAAAAGGTTTGTATGAATGTACACTCCTCTACTCAAGTGCTGACAGGACTTGACTCACAATTTTATTTGTTTTCTTAACAAACGAAAGTTTATATAAATTATGTTTGTGTCAAAGAATGTTGTATATCAGATGTCTTCCAAGTCTGGCCCAGATTTGTTAAGACACAAGGAAATTGGTTAAAAAAAGGAAACTGGTTTGGTTGGTACCAGGGTGCCTGCTTACTATCTTTCAGGAAGTTCTGGACAAATATGTTTCTCTCACATCGTAAGATGTTTCATTAGACTGGTGTGCTTGCCGTGTCTTTTTCCTATTAACATGTGGCAAGTATAATTAGCAAGTGATCAATTCAACGACACAAAGAACACACATCAGGTAAGTAAGGGCTTCTTTATGTGTTTTCAACATTACGTAAAAACTGAATGACTACATATGACTCCATTTCCAGAGTAATGCGTATCTACTTAATTGCGATCAATAAAATAATATTTCCGTTAATAATGCTGTTATTGGGCAATGATTAGAGTTAGACATTTCAGATAGTACCTGCAAGTACTAATACTAGTAACAATAGTATTAGTACTAATAACTACTAACAATAATAAATACATGCATGCATTAAATATTAAAATTTTTTTAATGAATAAATATTTAAATAATGCATATATAAGAGTTTTATTTGTCACATGCAGAGTTCACCGGCAGCAAAATGTTATTGTGGCGAGACGGATCCATGACCTTACATAAACGTATGTGGACTATAAGGGGAAAAAGTTAAGATAAATAATAAAAAAGAGAATTAAGAAGAAGGAAACTATTAGAAAAGGCAACAAAATATGTGTGAATATAATATATGGTGAGCAGAGTTAGATGCAAAATCCTTCCAAAGTATTGATGCAAAGTGCATATGCAGTAGAAGGGCAGCAGACCTGTCTCTTGCACTATTTCATCTATTTAACTTGGGTTTCCTCCTGCAGAAACGCATGCATTTGCTTGTAAATTCTGTCTGTGCTGTATAGCCTTGTGCCGTGTATTGTATGGGGTAGGTTCCAGACAGTAGGGAGATGGATGGGAAATATGGACATACCAAAATCCAAGTAACTTAGACAGAAGTCAATATTTTAATCTGTCTATGCTCAAAGTTTGATTTTGGAGGTATATTTTGGTAATTGTGCCCAAGGAAAGTATGAGGTAACTGTCAATGGTGCTGGGTACCTAAGTCTTTTCCACGTTGCTTGAATTGTTGGTGCAGAATCAGATTTACTTGGTATGTAAGCAGTTCATCGCATTTGCTCTATGGAATAAATCTGTCATGTCCTCCTCAGCCAATGTTCAGCTTCCCCACAATCAAGTGGGAGCCAAAGCTTTCAATGTCTTGTAAGTTTCCCAGTAAATCCAAGCATGTCCATGTTAAAGTTCCAGTTCTAGAATTTAAATGCGTTTTTGGAATTTTATCTATAGGATTTGGGTAGTATGTATATTTATACATATATTCATTTTTTAGTCTTGTAATATTTATAAGCTAAAATATGCAAAAAAAAATATGAATAATATGGAAAGATGGATTTCCTCCAGCTAATCCATGTTATTAGAATTTATAGATGCATAGCTGTAACCAATCCACATTGTCATCGTTCATCATTTAAAGCATTTGCTAGGGGCAGGTCAATAAGCTTAAAATTTGCATCAACATAGGAACAAAAATTTTAATAATTTTGTGTGGTGTTGCCTAATGGAACATTTATGAAAAAAGTAATAGTGCAGTTTTTTCTTGCCAAAAATGGAACGCACAGTTATCAGGTTTCTCTAAGTGTTGAAAATGATTTTTTTAAACTTGAGACAAACCACATAAAACTGAGTCTAGACAGGTTTATGCAAGCCTGCCTCATAAAAGGCAGCATTTAGGTTTACAGACACAGTTGTTGTAATACTTTAGCATTGGAAGACAATGATACATTGTTTTTGCTGTGGTGAAGATATTCAGGAATATTTCTGTTATTTAAATAGTTGTTAACTTGCTAATCATTTTGAGAGCATTAATGATGTTAAAGATAACATAAGAACATAAGAACTATACAAACGAGAGGAGTCCATTCGGCTCATCGAGCTCATTTGGGGAGAACTTAGCTAATAGGTCAGAGTTGTTAAAATTGTATCTAGCTCTGATTTAAAGGACCCCAAGGATTCAGCTTGCACTACGTTATCAGGAAGACTATTCCATACTCTAACTACACGCTGTGTAAAGAAGTGCTTCCTTAAATCCAGTTTGAAATGTTCTCCCAGATTCAATTCAAGGTATTTTATTTGAAGTGTATATAATATAGTGTGTATCCATTACACAACAATGTCACATTTGCATCGCCAGTTAGGTTTGGCACAGTGAGCCATTTTCCTGTCAGAGATAACGACTTTAATATGATTAATGTTATATGAAACAAGGAATATAGCCTATTATATCTTTACCACTAGTACTATTCTGTACCTAATTTGTTCTTGCGGTGTTTTTCTTCTCTAAGTTTGAGCAATTGGGAAGGAATGTAATGTCCCGCGTATGCAGTACTAATGCTTATGTTCCACGCTGACCAGGCAACCTCCACTTTGCTTAGCAGTTGGGTTTTAAGGAAACTTGTGGTATTATTTTCCCATAGAATGCCCAACATCCATGTCTACGTTCATATCAAACTAACTCCAACATTTTTATAAATCAATTTTGAGGCTTTTTCATGCATTCTCAGTGGAGCTCAAGTTGGGATTGCATGACTCAAGTACATACATGTTCTTGTTCTTAAGATACTCCTGCCCTTAAGATAAGTGGCTTTTCTGGTGTACTGGAAGACAATAATTAAAAACAATTGTTTTCTTTTCTAGTGTTTATGAATAATGTGTGTTTTTTAAATAATTGTTGCTGGGGAACTAATCATTCCACATACACTTTGATTGCATGACACTGCCTGCATTTACAGACCAAATTATTTATTTGTAACCTCTGTATTTATTGGTACAGGGATGGAAGATCAGAAACTGTTATTCATTCTCACCCTGATGGTAACATGCACCATTTTGAAAGCAAGGGAATTTGCTGAAATCCCAGACTTAGTTAGCAAGGTAAGTGATTTTATTCTGCACACTACCAGTGTGTATGTCCCAATTAATATGCTCATAAAACAATACCATATTGTAAGTGTGTGAGTGTGTGTGCATATCTATCTATATATATATGTATATCTATATCTATATATCTCTATATCTATATATATCTATATATATATATATATATATACACAGTTGAAACCAAAATTTTACATACACTGTATAAAAAGACATATAACTTTCTTTTTCTTACTGTCTGATATGAAATCATACAAAACCATTTCAATCTTAGGCCCGTTCGGATTCCAAAAATCATTTTTTGTTAAATGTCAAAATAATGTGTGAGAGAATTTTTTAGAGATTTTTTTATTACTTTCTTCAAAGTCAAAAGTTTACATATATTTGCTTAGTATTTGGTAGAATTGCCTTTAAACTGAACGACTTCCACAAGCTTCTCACAACAGTTTAATGGAACTTTGGCCCATTCCTCCTGGCAGAACTGGTGTAACTGAGTCAGGTTTGTAGGCCGCCTTGCTCTCACACGTCTTTTTAGCTCTGACCACAAATTTTCTATGAGATTGAGATCAGGGCTTTGTGATGACCATTCCAAAACATTGACTTTGTTGTCCTTAAGCCACTTTGTAACCAACTTTGCAGTATGCTTAGGGTCATTGTCCATTTGGAAGACCCATTTGCGCCCAAGCTTTAACTTCCTGGCTGATGTCT
>JAODKM010000101.1:64065-83288 GCA_026780845.1 Petrocephalus sullivani | reverse complement strand
CTTTCCCAAATAGTTTAAAGGCATAGTAACCTTAGTGTATGTAAACTTTTGACTTTGAAGAAAGTAATAAAAAAATCTCAAAAAAATTCTCTCACACATTATTTTGACATTTAGCAAATAGAAATGATTTTGGGAATCCGAAGAAAAAGAAAGTTATATGTCTTTTTATACAGTGTATGTAAACTTTTGGTTTCAACTGTATATGCACATACATATGTTGGAGGCTTTTTAGAGGCAGAGCAAATAGTCAGGGTTGATTTCTGTAGACTAACTGATCTTGTAATACTATTTGATATGGATGATAAGGAAATAATTATAATAAATTAGTCCAAAGATCCAAGTTCAGAGCAGATTCTTTAATGGGTCAGTATAGTTCACTACGCAAAAGTTAGAACAATGCAATATATTATAATAATAAGCCATAAGAAAGGATCAGAATGGGCCTGAGAACCCTGAGTTCGGGCGATGGAGGGCATGGTTTGTAGGGATTTGTGAAGGCAGTTGGTAACGTCAATAAACAGAACATGTGCTAATTCTAGTGTTTATAAAGTAGTATCTTAAAACATTATGCATGTTATCATAAAGGTCGATTTCCAATGAAAATAACCTGTACCTATAATTACTTTTAACCCTTACCATTAAGATTAATAGAGGCTGTCTAACACTGAGCTGTCTATGTACCAAAGTGAGGCCATTTCAGCAATCCACTGTGCAAAATGTCTCCCAAAAAGAGTTAATCCTTTACAGAAATTGATATCTACTCCACTGGCACCAACTGAAGAATTTACGTAGTTGTGCCAAGGAATGCTAGACATCTACTACGCTCATATTTGTTAGCTGGTCAAGTTTCACGCTATTGGAAAGCGACTCAAACTTGGAAATGTGACGCTCTTAATTATTAGCTTATTTCAAATGTTTCATACAAATATCAGAAAAGGTCCAACAATATTTTTATAATGTCAAAAATATGCAGCAGTTATATTTTATTTAAAGTAAAAAGTTTTATGTTCCAAGCAGAAGGCTTTGGCTTTTAGAACGGTACTCTTTCATGGGTATTTTTATATTTAGAAGGAGGCAACTTTACCGAAAGTCCAAATCAGGCAAAAAAGAGGTAACATCACTGAAGCTGACATTACTACAGGTAATTACACTTTGGTATCATTTCGAATTCTGTTTCCGAGGTTTGTGTGGGGAATGTACAAGGTCCCATCATGATGCTGCTAGGCTAATTATGCTCAGGGGTAAAACAGGTACAGAGCAGAGCATGTGAGGGGAGCGGGCAGAATTTGGTCAGAGCACAGAGGCTTTTTTTTTATTAAGGCTGGAGCGGTCGCTCTGTCTCACTCCAATTTCGCTCCGATACCACTCATACCATACATCAAGCCTGATGCACATTGGGTCATTGGCACATTTTGATAACATAAGGGTTGACATGGAAGGAGGAGGATATGCACTTCTGGCAAGGTGCAGTTTGGACACAGGGAGACGGAGCTGGCCTCAGCCAGGCTCGGTCTAAATTTAAGCCCTGATTGTGAGTATGTGATCCGAGATGAATTGGCACTGGCCGCTGGCGACTCTGATTCGGAAGATAGATTATTTATTGCCTTTCAAATACGTCCATATCAACAGCAGTGTTTGCATTGTACCCAAATGCTGTCAATCCATCCTCAGTGTGTTACCCGAATGGTAATGGATTCCAGTGTATGTGTGAAGACCAGTTTGCCTGGCCGTACGACAGCTGTGTTGCATACACTGCTTGTGATGAGATTATTCAGGGCACCTGCAGGTGCATCAATGCTCTACCGTCTGATGGGCAGTTCTGCCAACCTCAGCCATGTAAGTATGCGCAGTCCTTTTTCCTAATGTTGTTATGTACAGTCACGCCACCACAGCTTCTAATGATGATAACATTTATTTTTCAATATCGTGGACTTAAATATTATATTATGTTTATTATATTTTATGCTAACTTATTCCAAAAACTAATTTTGAAATGAATAGTGGTACTAGGCCATACATGAAAAAATGACTATGTGTAATCTGTAGATTGGATGATGTAACATTTGCTGTTCTGTCTGTTCTGACACGTGCATTCTCCTGGTATACGTTACTCTCCTCTTGCTTTTCTTAAAGCTACAGAAATTGAATTGAACTACGACATTGGCATTGAGGTGAAATTGTCAGATATCTCAGTGATAAATGATCTGAGGAACCTTCTCACAACAACACAATTCCCATATCCACTCACTAATACCATTGAAATAACTGGGGTGAACTTAACAACAGGTAAAAGCCGTCGATCAGAGATTGTCTCCTCACCATTTCTTTCAAATTATTGTCTGAGAAATTAGACATATAATATTAAGCTTATCTAAAAGTATTTAATGGAAATTGCATTTAATGATAATTTCAATGAATTATTAAACATTCTAAATGACATAACCCTAGGCAGAAAAATAACTTTGCTAATGTGAATAAATTGAACACATTGGCTTACAGCTCACTATCTCCTTCATGCCTTCCCAGTATGTTACCCGAATGGTAATGGATTCCAGTGCATGTGTGAAGAACAGTTTGCCTGGCCCTACTACAGCTGTGCTGCATACACTCCTTGTGATGATATCATTCAAGGAACATGCAAATGCATCAATGCTGTACCATCTGATGGACAATTTTGCCAACTAAGGCCAAGTAACTATTGTGCAAACATTTTTTCTATATTGCTACACATTAAATCCTCTAGAACTTCTTTGTTGGAATAGAACTCTTTGAAAGGGAGGCTCCTTAGTCATTCTAGTAGGGATCTTGATTTTACCTGTGGGAATATAAAGTTCCAAATGTTGGAAATGTATGACACTTAGACTGTACAAAAGTACAGTGACTGTACTTTTGGCATTTTTGAAACTATAACTGCTCGGTTACAATTTGTGGAAGAGTTTCTTTTTTGCATAACTGAAATACTCTTTGTTTTCAATACAATTTATATTGTAATTCAGTAAATTTTCCTAGGTTAGAAAATGTAATCTTTCTGCTTTGGTATTCTGTTTTATTCTCTTTATGTATTTATTCTCTACTTCCACCACCACCACTGGGTAGCACCCACCTGCATGATGTGCCACTGCAGAGTAGCTAAGGTGCTGAAGGGGCAGGAGAGAACTCACCAGTTAGATACAGGGGATGATTAGAAGGGCAGATTTGAAATGGCCTCAGTTTGCAATGTTAACCACCCCTACTTTATAAAAAAGATTCCCAAGATCTGTTTTGACCTTTAGGGTTAGGACCTGAATTTTACGTCTCACCTGATGGACTGCACTGGTACAGCATAATTAAAAATTTTATTGTGCTTTTGTGGCGATATTTTATTCCCCTATTTGTTTCAACAGATGAAAATGCTACAATAACGTCACAGCCAACTACACTGCCAGGTAGTGTGAGGTGGTTCATGTCCATGTTAATGTACCAAGATCCATCCATCTGTCATCCATAACCATCTTATCTTCCAGTACATCATTATGGTAAAAGGTGCCTTATTAAACCCCTACCTTGCATATTGTCATTTTTTGTAATCAAGATACATTGTCACAGCAATGAACTGGAATTCATTTTGGGTGCCCCAAGACTTGTGGTGATCTGGTTATGGAAGATACATGCATGGATGGATATGTGAAGCCCTATGCTGACAAAATGTTCTGTGACCCCCCCACCCAATTTCAACCAATTTCAAACACCCAATGTTTAATTTAAATGATCTGCAGAAAATGTACTGGTATTTGTATGCCATCACATTTTATATTGGCTCCAGAGGAACCTAAAGCATTTTATATGTTATGTTATTTTTATGTTGCTGTGACTTTATTAAATTTACATGCCTGATTTTTATTGCACCTCCTTCCATTTACAGACGCTGCCGCCGCCTCCACTTCTACAGCACAGAGTGTCTCATCAGGTACGTAGGGCTGATAACTCATAAGGCGCTCGGTTAAGCTGCAGACAAGTCTTCTATGCATCTCGTTTCTGTAGATGCTGCCACGACAGCAGTCACAAAGGGGCTATCTGAGATGTCCGGTATGTGCTAACAATTATCTATAAAATCATCTCCCTTTAAAATACTTTAATTTCAAGGAGTTCTTCACGGTATGCTAATTGCCAACACGCACACAGAGTCAGGAAAGACCAGTACCCTTACCAGTGATAAACATGCAGTAGAGTTTTATAGCTCAATAACCCACCTTGTCTTCTGTGTGAACCAGCAGTTCTGTTTTAGTGTTGTGTTGTGTTAACAGTATTGCTCGAAACTATTTTGCATGGACCTATGGGAACTGATATTAGTTGTCCCAGAACGCTGTGACTGAATGGGCTTAGTAAGTGTAAGCTGCCATTTCTTTACCCCTTTTTGTCCCCGCGATGTTTTGACCAAATTCTTTGTCCCCATGGTAGCCGCGACTGGCTCAACTACATCAAGTGCTACACTGTCACACGTAACGGGCCGTAAGTGCTATTATGCTATATGTCTCTCTGTAGATGTACTAGGCCCTCATAATTGAAATCTATGCTCCATTACAAAGCGTCCATCTTTCCTGTCTTCAGTAAAAATAAGGTTAAGAAAAGGTTTATAAAAAGTCATTAAAAAGCATTAATCAGTGTGGAATGATGTTCACTTTATCCTGGATCTCATCATCTATTACATGATTTTTTTTATATAGTATATAGCATGTTATATAACATATAACAATTCCAGCCATGCACATGTGAATCTCCTGTTGAGAAACAGTGAACTAGATAACTAACTGCTAGCTAATACATGTTGTAGCAGCTAGATAATACGGGTTTGTAAGGACGACCAGATCATTGATGGTCTGTGATTGTTTTTGGAACTGTCAAGATCTGATGCCAGAGTGAGGGGTCAGTGACAGTTTAGTTGAGAATGTAATCATTTTACACTTCTTGTTTGTTGACTTGGGCATTTCAGTTAAACAGTTAAATGAGTTAAACAGCAGTTTTCTCAGGCTAATTTACAAGTTTCTATATTTTATTTAATTTTATAAGTGGTGTATACGCTGATACATTTTTTAATTTCTGTGCTTTTACCTTAATTTTTAAATAGGATTTAAACTGCAGATGTCATTTAGCATGCAACAAAATTTCACAGAGGACTTAAAAGATCCAGCAACAACGATGTACAAAAATTTTAAAAATAGCATTGAATCAGCAGTAAGTATCAGAAAAACTACTGTACTATATAAATTTATCATACTTACAAATAAATAAATAAATAAAATACATCATACGAATTAATTTTTAACAACACCTGTGTCATGTAACAATTTTTAATATTTTCTCATACAGCTCTGTGAAAAATACAAAGCCATAACAGGGTTTATTCAAGTTGAGGTAACCAACTTCAGGTAAGTTTACTAATTTATTTGTTTATTTTCTTTAAATTTTAGATTTAAGCGTTTCGAATGTTTACACCTGATGAGCTTATGATGTTCTTTATTTACCTTTTTTAAAACAGGCCTGGAAGTGTGATTACTGACTTCTTATTACAGACGGACCAGCTGAATTCCACTGAAATTGCAAGAGCAAACGATGAAGTCGTAGCTGGCCTTATGACCAGAGGATATAATGCCGACTCAAACTCTTTCCAAGGAGTTCTTCATGGTAAGATGGAAGTCCAATGCACTTAAATGATTAACTGTAATAATGGCCAGAATAAAAAGTAATGACTGTATTCAGAGATAAGTAGATGCAGTATAACTAAGCATAAGAGTTTCTTTGTTTGTATTTCTACAATACAAAACAAACACTAAAGTTAGGAACATCCTAAATTTCTTCCTTAGATCTGCATTTTTATTTTTCTAATGTTTGGGTGTGTGAGTATATCTTGTGGGGGGGGGGGGGTGTTCCTCTGGATCCTTCCCTTTCCTAAAAGACAATTTAGTTTAGATTTCTGTCTGTAACTCAGCATTAGTGTGGCATTCATTCAGCTAGCTATATTTCTTGATGTTAATTTTCATTACCATGTATCGTCATTATTGGAATGTGGTAACTGTACATACTGACAATGTATTGCCTCCATGTTTCAAGGACCAGAACCTTTTACAAAGAATTATGAAATTATTTATCCCGGTAACACCATGGAGCTCACATGCATTGTTCCAGAATCTATGCAAAAAGGAACTGTGTCATGGTTTGTGAATGATCTACCTGTGTCTAATGATACAAAGTATACAATCACCAATTCTTCTCTAAAACTTACTATTCGTGATATAAGAGCTGAGGACAGTGGTAAGTAGATCATTCATTCATTCATTATCAACCCACCATCCCTCTGTCCATCCATCTTCCAACCACATATCCTGGTTTGGGTCACAAGGGGCCTGGAACCTATCTCAGCCAACACAGGAGAAACAACAGAGGTACAATCTGGACAGGACAGGGCACATTTATATATACACACACACACCCCCTATCAAATGCTAAAAGTAACTAATTAACACAAGGAGAACATGCTGACAGTGCAAAGCCAGGATTCAAACCCCCAAACGCTGCTCTATGCGGCAGCCTGCCCAGTGAACCACAGGTCTTCTCATTGATCTTAGCTTAAAAATGCTGTTATGGAGCATGTTGGCTCTGTGATACATAGAAATCTGTAGTACAACTGTTAAGAAGGGTTAGATGGTATAAATGCAGAGGAATTATGGTAAAAGCTGGTGAAATAACTCAACTACTCCGATAAGGGCTCAACTGTCATGACTTGCCAAGCTTCCTTAGTACCCTCTTCTACTTTAATTGTAATAAATGTCTAATTATGACAAAGTGTCACTTGAAACATGAATTCAATGAATGTCTTCTGCATCTACATGATTTTTGTAGAATATGCCTCCATTAATCCACCCATCTTCTAACTAATGTCCAGCTCAGCATTGCTGTGCCATTGCCTTAAATATACCCATCTTTACAAATTATTTTCAGACATTGTTATTCATTCCAAAAATGTACAATAAAAAGTTGGTCTAACTTTTTTGTAAAGCACTAACAACTATTGGTTTGTACTACAACCAAATATACTTACACTAATGATTACTCTTTTAGCTGGGTTGACACAGATGTTGTAGCTTTTTGACCTCATTTCCAGCATGTAAAAGCCATTTTCTTAATGCCCCTGCCCTTTGAAACTCCTCAAAGGAACATACAGATGCACCATGAAGGATGCTATTTTGGTTTTTCTCCACGAAGAAGTCATTACTATGACGAATATCGTTGCTCCAATAATGAAGCTCAACAGATGGCAATTGAACAGCCCGTGTGACAGTAATGAGGATATCAGTCTGGAGTGTTGTGTTACATACAGCAATATCGACAACATTGAGGCTAAATGGATGGATGGTGTTGAACTCTCAAGTACTGGTAATATAAATTTAAAGCCCCCCCCCCCTCCCCCCGCTATGGCAGGCCTCTAATGGTAGCTTTCTGTGAATATAACAACTTTCAATTTTATTTGTAATATGTTGCATTTCTTTTATCATTAAATGTATTATCTCTTTCAGAAAAGGTTAACTTAGGCCTTCCTCAAACTTGCTCATGCAGAACATTGTGTCTGAGCTGGTATGACAGAAGTTAAGCTGGATAAAATTATTTAGAGGTTTGATAACCCCCCCCCCCCATAATTAAATAGTATTTAATTGCAGATTATGCATGCTGCTGGGTAAAGGCAACTTAACAAGTTACCAATCAGAATGTCCAGAATTTCCAGTGATGAAGTATCATCATTAGGACATTTCTGCATCTGCTAATAGCATTATATATGTCCTTTTCACAGTTCGCCAAGAAAGCAACACAAAATGTTTTGTCCATTCTTTTAACACTGAACAAGGAAAATGTGAACCAAAAAGTTTTACCTGCCAAGTAAAAAACCGAGGAAAAGTCGTCAATGAAATGAAGGCCACAGTGAACATTTTCTCAGGAGGCAAGGTTTTGATATGCTGGCATTGGGAGTAACCATTGGCTCCATAATGAATCCATTTATGGAAATCTAGGAAAGAAAGTCAGAATTAAAAGTCACTCATAAAATATGATTTTGATTTCCAAGTCTGACTGATCATACAGCTGTTGAAAATTGCATACATTCCTCTAAGACAGTGTTTCCCAACCCAGTCCTTGAGGAACACCGGACATGTTTTTGCTTCCTCTCAGCACCCAGCGCACCTGTACCAGGTATTCGGTGTTCCTGATTGGCTGGGAGCTGGGAGGTAGCAAAAACGTGGACTGTCTGGTTTTCCCTGAGGACTGGGTTCGGAAGCACTACTCTAAGAGTTAGAAAAAACACAGAAAGCCATTTGTTGTTACATAGCCACCTTCAGATTTGTTCCGTCTATGCAGCAATTCACTGATTGTCAACTTCTTCAATCTGCTCCAGCACCAGAGTGCAACACTGGTCCCTTTGGTTCAGGGAAGGAAGGAGACACAGCTGTTGTGTGCTGCAGGGAAAACTTTGAAGGAACCATAACAGCAAGGTGTTTACAAGGAGTTTGGGTGATGGAAGCTGATAAGTGCATTTTGAGTGAAATTATTAGGCTACAGAATGTATCCCAGGTAATATATTTAAAATAACAAATGATGTACTAAAACATAATTGTGACCACAGGTGTAAATTTCAGGTCCAGAAAGTCCAAAAAAAATCCAGGTCCAAAGAAAATCCAGACCAAGATTTTGTTTCAACCAACTAGTTCAGCACTTTGTGACTCTTTATACTCAATTGGTTGAGTATATAAGTTCATTTTGCAGTCTTAAAAGTCAATGTTCATCTAGTATTCATAAAAACAAAATAGAAATTACTGACTACATTAAATATTTCGTACTGACTTTCATCAAAATAAATTACATAATTTACGCATGTTTGGTCAAGCCCCTTCAGTCATCCGCATATTGTTTATGTCAGCGTAAATGGGCCATTTAATTTAAATTAAGCAATTTAAATTATAAACTCGTAATTTAAGTAAATCCTGTTCATTAGTTACTTAAAATCATCTAAATTACTGCAGAAAAGCAATGTAAAGTGGAGTTTAGATTTTTGAATGTCCTCTTTTTTTTTGCTCCTCTTTTTCTCACTGAAGAACCTCAATGAGGTGACTGTACCGGTGTTTTTGGAAGAACTAAAAAACACCACAGAGAACCTTCAAAATGAAGTTGAGAATTCAACTGCCACTATTTCTGCTATTGTTGATATTCTGAGCAGAATTTCTGTCATTCCACAAAACATCAGCAGTGATGTGATGACAGTAGGTGGAATTTGATACATTTGGGGATGTAAGGTCAGATATACTTGAAGCGGAAGTAGATCGTTTCATTTAAAGTAAAGAGTAATGAAAAGATTTCATTTTCATTGAAATGCATAAAATCTGTAACAAAAATGTATGCAATATATTTAAATATTTATTTTAGGTTAAGGTTAGGTAATTTGTATGAAATTTAACTAAGATTAAATACAAACATATTTTATTCATTTTTATTTCTCAAGGAAAAAATCCTATTAAATTTGACTCTGCATTTTCTGTTTCTTTACAGAATGTTCTGAAAACAGTGACAATTTTAGTATCCGACCGAGCTGAGAAATCCTGGACAGAGCTGAAAAGGAACAACAGAACCCAAAAGACAAGCTCTGCTTTACTGGAATCGATAGAAAATATTACACAAAATCTTTCAGGTGATTCCTTTAAAATAAGTACAAAAAATATTGAGTTAAGCAAAACAACATTTACAAGTACTTTCAGGACAAGTTTGAATTCATCTCAGATACTCATCCCAAGTCAAGGTCTTCCCATCAATACAAGTATCACAACTATTGTGTTTACGACTCTTAATATTGTCTTACCTCCAAGGACCACTGGAAACAGTAACAACTTCATCAATGGAATCGTCATGTTAGTTTATGTAGATCAAGACGTTAATAACGTTTCACTGATGTTTGATAAAACAAATGAAACAAATGGAAAAAGCCAGTGTGTATTTTGGAACTTCAAACTTTTTGAAGGCATCGGGGGTTGGGACCCTACTGGATGCGAACTGCAATCTGAAGCAAGTGACAGCATCACCTGTTCCTGTAGCCACCTGACTTCCTTTTCGATATTAATGTCACCTTTCGTACCTGACCCCATTATTCTGGATTACATCACTTATGTTGGAATCAGCATATCAATGGGATGCCTGGTCTTGTGCCTAATAATTGAAGCATTTGTGTGGAGCGTTGTCACTAAGAACAGTACGTCGCACATGCGACACATCGCTATAGTGAACATTGCTCTGTCTCTGCTGATAGCTAACATATGGTTCATCATCGGAGCGGTGGTGTCAGACGTAGGCCAGAGCACACCAAAGAATGCGTGCAGCGCTGCAACCTTCTTCATTCACTTCTTTTATCTTGCCTTGTTTTTCTGGATGCTGATCTCAGCTCTCCTGCTCTTCTACCGTACCATGATGGTTTTCTCCCACATGTCAAAGTCCACTATGATGGCCATTGCCTTCACAGTAGGCTATGGGGCACCACTCATCATTGCCATAATCACCATTGCAGTCACCGCCCCCAAAGATGGCTACTTGAGGCAAGATGTTGCATGTTGGCTGAACTGGTACCAGACGAAGGCCCTCCTGGCATTTGTGATTCCAGCCTTGATCATTGTCGTTGTGAACCTGCTCATTCTAGTCATGGTTCTGTATAAACTACTGATGAGGGGTGTTGGTGAGAACCGCCATTCTGAGGAGAAGAATGCTCTGGTGGTCATCGCAAGGTGTGTCGCTGTTTTAACTCCTGTCTTTGGCATCACCTGGGGACTTGGTGTAGGGACCATGGTGGCTCCTGCAAATCCTGGAATCCACATTGCATTTGCAGTCTTCAATTCTCTTCAGGTATGAATAATGATTCATATAATTTTGTTCCACAGCTTTTGCCATGTATATTCATTCATCAATGATTCGAGTCTATTGAAATATACTCTAATTACTAAATATTGTTAATCAAAGTTTTTGCTCTTAGCACTTTTATCTAAATCTTCTGATAATCTTTTTGTTGTTAAATAAAAATGTCAGGAAATGCACAGTAATGTGTTCCACTCATACTTTTTAAAATTAAAATTTTCAAGGGATTCTTCATTTTAATATTTGGGACCCCCCTAGACAGCAGTGTAAGTATTGCCAGTTTTTTTCCCCATGAATGCAATTATTGTGCTAATTTAGTGACTGTTATAGTCAATTAAGTTAAGCGATTTTTACAGTTCACAATATATATGATATGTTTTATTACATGCAGATTCGAACAGCCATTATGGGAAAGTTTTTGTTTCTGCCAAAAACATCTAACAGAACGAGGGTATGTGGTCACGTTTGTGTTTTTTTACTTTTAAATAATACTTCCATAGCAAAGTTTTATCTAAAATGAAACGTAATTTTACATTTGACATAGCTGCCTATTAAATTAATATTGAAGACTTTTTGAAAAAATATCCACATACTTATTTCTTGTGGATGTAACTGATTAAATGTAGCTAATTGTAACATACTTTTCTTTTTCAAAAAAATTGTAATGCATGTTATTTGGTATATAGAGTACAAGCGCAGGTGCATCCACTTGGGCTGCCCATTTTAGAAGAGAAAGAAAAAGTAAGCAATTATGTACATTGTTCTCAACACTTGTGTGTACGACATTGAAAAACCAGAGTTATTTTCGATGAAAACTCTGATTTTCTAATTGAAAACTCTGAGTCTGATTGTTCATCGATGACCGTTTGCTCATGTGGAGATCATTTACAAGCTTCTTTGAATGGAAAATTTCTTTTGCTGTTTACCTGTAAATATGAATTATTGAAAACTTTATATAAAATAAAATACTTGTATCAATTTGTTTTCAGACTTCTACAATGTTTCTGAAGCAACGGGTTCAAGCCAGTCATTCATCAATAATGTTTCTTTATAAATATTTCCGAGGTATTTTTAAATCTAAACATTTTGTATTATTACTCTCTGTAATATGATTGTAGATGGTAGTGTAACTTATTGCATTATTTTGAAATAGGCTTGATTGAATTGTTGGTACCCCATTTTGGGTTGGTCCCTGCCTTGCTTCTATAGCCTCTGTGACAGGCTCTGGAGCCCCCACGACCCTGAATAGGATAAGCAGCTTTGAGAAAATGTGAAGAATGTTACCGTTGTAGACAGTTATATTTGTTTTATTATTTTAGATTAAATGTATTCCTTTAGGGTAACATTAAATGTAATATGCATAATTGCATAGATGACTATTTTTTTAAGTATATTTTATTTTCCTTTTTATTTTCTCAATTAATTTGATTGTTTACTTATTGTTTACGTATGCAGCTGAAACAGCGCTTGAGAGCATTGCTGTCTGTATCGTTAGAGTCATACATACACCTGCATTAACAGGCACACCTGTTAGTCATCTTTTGTTTTCTTAAATAAATGTTACAAGAACCACATTTAGCATATGGGTGTTTTATGGGTTGGCATGGGAGGGGTGGGGGAGACATGCTTCATTGATGATTGTCCTGATCATATAATAACAGTGAGACAATGTTTTTTTCAGTTTCTCATAATATAACATCCGATCTGTGTGTAAACAGCTGTTATGGTGTATTCAGTATTTTGTTGATTTTAAGATCTACTGTCAAACATTTAAGTCACTCTTATGTAAGACGTTGCAAACTCAACTGATATCAGAGAGTATGACCTATAAATAGATGGTGATAGGATGCAATCATTCATTTTTCATTATGTATTTCAGCCATATTTTTATTCTGGATTTTTTTGGAGTGCACTCAATTCACGATTCGATACGATTCACGATTCAGGATGCGATTTTCTCACATTTTGACTCAAAAATACTCCTTCCACTTCTTAAAAGTGCAACAAAAATTAAATTAAATATTGTTTTAAAACAAATTACACATCAAAATATCTGAAAAAGTTAAATAAATAAACTAATGATTGCATGTGCAGCTTCAAATGTAATTAACATGTCAACATTCTCAGGCAGAAGCTGACATCTCTGCAAATTCACAATATCTGAAAATGGTCTCATATCCTTTGCCATGAAAATGCAGATGTACCTCGTCATTTCCATAGCCCTTGCAGTGGTTGACCCGAGCAGAGATGAAAACACACTTTTTTGTGGTTTGTCCTTCTAATAATCTTCACTCAGCGGGTGGTGAATTGAGCTCATTGTGGTGCCAGTTGACATGCTAAAGCATGTTTGTTGTGCTATTTGTGTAGGTTATCAGTCTTTTACAATGTCTGCATGGAGTTTTTGTCTTGTCTGTAATTTTCTCACCGTTTTTGTGTGTGATTACTGGAAAGCCAAAATGTTGCCACAACGTCGATTTAAAGCTTCTCAATTTCTTTCATTCTCAATTTCAAATTCACTTGCCATCTCGCGTTCCATCTAAACCAAAAACCAATGTACAATGTCAACATTGAATGCACAGTGATGACTGACGTGGACCTGACGTCACCATTTTTTTTTCTCACAAAAAGTAGCGATTCATGTTCCATATCCGCCGATTGGAATCATCATACATTTACACCGATTTTTAATCGATTCATGATGCATGGTTACATGCCTAATGTTAAGAGCTGGTTTATAATAAATCCTTTTATGCAAGAAATAGCAAATCATTTAAAATATATTGTAGTACCCTATTTTTTTTTGTAATATTATTATTAGTATTATACTATTGTAATATAATGTTATATAATATTATAATAACTATTATTATTATAATTATAGTATTTAGTAATATTATTTCATCGATTAATCGAGTAACCGGATAAGAAATACTTTTGCAATAATAGATATTCAAAAGAGAAAAAAGACAGGTCTCTCAACTCATTGGTTGTAATGGTTAAAATGCCCATTGACCATTATGATGATATTTTAAGTAATTCAACATGAGGGAGATGAAATAATCTGAAAAAGCACTTTTTGTTCAAGCGGAGTTTTTGGTAGTAAATTCCCATTTACCCATGTGACCCGAGGAGAGCTGTAAACTGATATTTGGTTTGGTTTGGTTTTGGTTTGAAGAAATTGCATCAAGGAATTAAGTAATTGAGTTACTCGATCAATTGTTGCAGGCCTAGTTTGATTAAAAAAAAAAAAAAAAACAATTCTGCACTTTGATGACTTTGACAATTGATGACATGCGGAACGGTGTTTAATCAGCCACCCTCAACTCACCACACATGCAAACTTGACACACACACAAAGCAGTGGGCTGGATTTGAAAATCCCAACACTGAAGCTGTGAGGTCACATGACTAGCCGCTAAGTTACCATGCCATCTTTCGTTATCTGTCCAAGACTGATATAAGCAAAGGAAGAATGCTGACAGTTGTGAGATCACGGAACACTGCCAGCCTCAAATTACAAGATGGTGAGGTTACATAAACAAATCAGACCTGCTAGGAGTTATTGCTTGGAAAATCCAAAGTCCAAAGTATCATTGGGTCCCTAGATGTATGGCAGTGTTTAGAGTCTCAGTGATAGATGTCCTGTTTTGCTGGTTCTAACATGGCCGTCTTCAGCTCGCCATTAACAGCGATAATTTTCACTGCTCTGCTCATTCACCTAGAGGTGTGTCAACTCTTATTTAAAATTATTTAAATTTCTAAATTAAAATTTGTGTTTGAATTTTTTCTTCTTTGTATGTGTATATATTGTAAATATGTTTTTTTTTTTTTAAACGTTTTAGGTGCATGCCATTCCAGCTGTTTTTGGTATGAAAAAATGTTAATAATATAGCATGAATCCCGTAACAGTGACAGATATAAACAATCAAGGATTTTATATGATTACACACATATGTATATTATATTTTAATATATTCAGTTTTATCTTTTTTATTTTTGAATAATAGGTAATGATGTTGATTCTGGAGAGCTTCGTGAAGATATTCTGGATATAAACCTTGGTAATGTTTCTTCTATTGTTACCAGTTGTTATCACTAATGTGGTGAAGCAGGCATTAAAACAAGTGTATTGAAATGCATAAAGCACTTTTATCTATGGTGACAAAAGCGTGCTAAGCTGGATTCTCACATTTCAGAGTCAGAAAGAGAATTGTTTGAGGGGGATATTGCAGTTGATGTAAGTGTGTTCATTTGTTTCAAAATGAAGAAATATATTTCCTAAGAGAAATGTGTATGTAGACAATACCAGAGGGGCTTTAAGTATGTTTTTTTCATAGCCAAAAAGAAATGCACTTCTGGATGAGACCTCAAGGTGGAAGTTTCCAATTCCCTACATTTTAACAGACTCTTTGGGTATGAATAATGCAAAGCACACTGCATTATTAAAAAAAAACACACACACTTTTCATGATTTTTGGTTACATGTGATGAATGGTTTTCATATTTTTTTGTTCATTTTATTTATTTTTTTTAGATTTGAATGCAAAAGGTGTGATTCTTCAAGCCTTTGAGACATATCGTCTGAAATCCTGTGTGGACTTCAAGCCCTACGGTGGAGAGGAGACCTACCTTTCCTTCACCAAGCTGGATGGGTAACCATTTATGGAATCAGTGACTTTATAGCACCATTTAACTCCAAAGTCTTTAAGATAACTGATAAGATTATAATGAGCTGAGGTTGGTCAAGATACTTTTATTTTTTTTCCACAGTGCTCTACCATTTGAAAATAATGAATCTAAGTTTAACATGTTGCTTTGATATGCAATGCATAGTGTCTAGAAAAAGTTTTCAGACCCAAACCCAGTACATGATTTAAATTGCCACTCACAAATGTTTTAGACAGTGCTCTTTTTGGATAAGTTTCTATTAATTTTGCTGATGATGTGGGCAAAATTGGCAAATTTCGTCTTGCAATATTGGCCAAGCTATGGTTATTAAGTCAGGTTATTAAAGGAATTTGTAGGTTTCACCACAAATCCAGTGTGTCATGCCTAGAAAGAGGGACAATCCAAAGAGTGGCATTCTGACGTCAGGGAGGAATTATTGAACACCGAGCACTAAACCATACAAGAAAAGGGGCTGGTTCTAAATTGTCAAAAGGACAGAGTAAACAATACCATGATACACGAATAGGTACCGAAAACCTTTGCAGCTCTTAAGGAGAACAAACACACAGCACTAACACTAACATAATACCCAATAAAGGAAATAGACAAGGGAAGGCACATATACATACTAATAACAAGTTGTGCGCTATAACAACTAAAGACTAGGAATGAGACACAAATGGGGAACAGGTGTGCGTAATTGACACACTAGGCTGGGAAACATTAGGGACAGACTGGGTGGCTAGCGACATCTGCTGGATATACAGGAAAATGACAGATCCTGACACGATGGGGTTAAGGTGAGGAATCTGACTGGTCCACTCAAGGATATAAGTATTCTTCATTCCTCAAGTCATTCCATAAATCTGCACCAGCAACCTCTGCAAGTTTCATCACCAGCACACACCCATACAGCCACCATTCAGTATGTGACTCAGAGGTTTGTCAGTTATTGATATTGGTCAAAAATATATTGGTTATTATTATGATAAAATTTTTTATTGAGTTTCAACACGAAGAAGGCGATGGGGGGGCGGGAGGGGGGGGTAGCAGGCCATTTAGAGAGCATTTTAAAGTTCCAAAATACAGGTGGCAGGTCATACAAAATATGCAGAATTTATTCATTTAATACCTCTCGTCCAACAGAAAATTTTATGTAGAAACATTCTCCAGACATCCACAGTTTCCGATCGTGCTCCATTAAGTCGTGCAGTAGTTAACTCCAAGTTAACAATTTCAGTTAAACTATGGAGTGTTTCCAGACATATCGGGAGTAAACCAATGTTTTATAATTGTTTTTTTGCAGCGGTAAATACAGCAAAAACCATTTTCTTTTGTAATATCGTCAGATTAGCCCCTAAGCACATAAGAGGTAAACAAGTTAAAATAGAGTTCACTCCAAACCAAAACTTAGAAATTACTGGACAGTCCCAAAACACATAAAGAAATGATTTTGTAACTTCAAAGTTACAAAATCAGCAAGGGGTCAAATACTTATTTCCTCCACTGTAAGCTCTATGCATAATTTTGAAACGAATCAATTGGTATGTTGCATTTTTAGAAGTTATAACCAAATTAGACCACAATGTCTCCCAATTCAAACGGATATTCCTAACATATTGGTTATTTGAATCGGTCAAAATGTCCACATTGATTACCATTAAAATTATGATCATTACCGAAATGGGACCATCACATCAACTTTGCAGAACAGAAAGGGCACACTCCTGGTTTTTAGCAAAAAACTAATTTCAAGTGAGAAATGCTAAACATAAACCTCATCTACTCACACCCGTTTATCTGCCCCTTCTTTTTGTCATGCGGTGTAAAGCAGTTCTGTCATTTATTGATGCAGCTTAGGGAGATAATGGGAGCACTTGGTTTGATGCAACGGATCACAGATTCAGCCTAGAATGAAATAGGATAGGGGTATGAATCAAGACTCCGATTCAGCCTAGAATGAGATAGGATAGGGGTATGAATCGAGACACAGATTCAGCCTAGAATGAGATAAGATAGGGGTATGAATCGAGACTCTGATTCAGCCTAGAATGAGATAGGATAGGGGTATGAATCGAGACACCGATTCAGGCTTGAATGAGATAGGATAGGGGTATGAATTGAGACTCAGATTCAGCCTAGAATGAAATAGAATAGGGGTATGAATCGAGACTCTGATTCAACCTAGAATGAGATAGGATAGCTGTATGAATCGAGACTCTGATTCAGCCTAGAATGAGATAGGATAGGGGTATGAATTGAGACTCTGATTTAGCCTAGAATGAGATAGGATAGGGTTATGAATCGAGACTATGATTTAGCCTAGAATGAGATAGGATAGGGGTATGAATCGAGACTCCGATTCAGCCTAGAATGAGATAGGATAGGGGTATGAATCGAGACTCCGATTCAGCCTAGAATGAGATAGGATAGGGATATGAATCGAGACACAGATTCAGCCTAGAATGAGATAAGATAGGGGTATGAATCGAGACTCTGATTCAGCCTAGAATGAGATAGGATAGGGGTATGAATCGAGACTCTGATTCAGCCTAGAATGAGATAGGATAGGATAAGTATATGTATCAAGACTGAGATTCAAAAGTGATTAATCGTGAAGCGCTTGCTGGGACGTGTCACCAAATTGGGTTAATAATAAATGTGAAATATCTATGAAAGATCTTAGTATTCAATTTTTGGTAACACTAGTTTAAGGTCTGCTCCTTTATTAATAAACTATTACTAGTCATTTGATAATATGATGATAAAATAATAAATAAAAAAATTACTTACAATTACATTTAGAAATGCATTCTGGTAATGATTCTTCTATTGGTCATTTTTTAATGCTTATTTTTACAAGGAATTACAAAATGTCTTGATATGCAAAAGAAAGCAATATTTTATCATTGGCATTAACAGGTGTTGGTCATTTGTGGGGGACTTGCATGAGGGCCAGAATGTCTCCATTGGTGACCGATGTGATACCAAGGCAATTGTTGAGCATGAGCTTCTTCATGCCCTGGGATTCTACCATGAACAGTCGAGGTCTGATCGGGATGACTACGTGAAAATCTGGTGGGACCAAATTATTCCTGGTGGGTGCTATTCCAAACCAAAATTCCTAATTTCATAAAGTTTCTGAAATGCTTGTCCCAGGCATCATGTTTGGATGACAACATCTTTTGCAGGGAAGGAACACAACTTTGACAAGTATGCAGATGATATCATCACTGACCTGAACACACCATATGATTATGAGTCAATAATGCATTACAGGCCGCTCTCATTTAACAAGAATGCCACTGTGCCTACTATCACAACTACCATCCCAGCGTTCAATGAAATAATCGGACAGCGCCTAGACTTCAGTGCCATTGACCTGGTCAAACTGAACCGCATGTACAACTGCAGTGAGTAACAGTTCAGATGCGTTGGGACTCAGAATTACTTCTGCCTTTGGATGTTTCTTAGCATGTTTCTTAGTATATTTCTTAGCGTATATGATCATGCTGCAGTTAAACTAGCTCGTACACCCACTGTCTCGTTCCTTTACTGCCATCAGTCGCGTCTATAATGCCACCTATGTGTAGTCACGTTTGTTCTCCCCATGCACATTTACACTGCCATCTGTCGCGTCT
>JAODKM010000101.1:30028-47097 GCA_026780845.1 Petrocephalus sullivani | reverse complement strand
GACAATGAGTTCACTGTACTAAAATGGCCCCCACAGTCACCAGATCTCAACCCAATAGAGCATCTTTGGGATGTGGTAGAACGGGAGCTGGATGTACATCCCACAAATCTCCATCAACTGCAAGATGCTATCCTATCAATATGGGCCAACATGTCTAAAGAATGCTTTCAGCACCTTGTTGAATCAATGCCACGTAGAATTAAGGCAGTTCTGAAGGCGAAAGGGGGTCTAACACCGTATTAGTATGGTGTTCCTAATAATCCTTTAGGTGAGTGTATGTTAATCTGTATGTTTGTATTAGAAGAATTCATTTTTCTTGGACTTTTCACAGTTTTCTGCTGAACTTATTTTAGGAAGACTCAGGTGAAACTCAGAGGTCTTGCATGACAGGCTTTGCCAAAGAGTATAATATGATACATGCTGGTAGGAATTTCACAGGAAGAGATGATGTGTGTGTGGGAATACGGGACCCACTGCCACTGTATTCAGGGTGCAGAGGTGAGAACAGCAGCCCACTTCTCTGTGTGTCTGCACCAATGGACAAAGGTCTCTGTTTGCCCAGCTCCAGGGACAAGCAATACATTTTTAATACCTGCAAATACCAGGTAAAGCTGTTTTTTGTTAAAACGGTAATTTAAATGAATCTGCTCTGTTCTGTGGCTCAAGAGAACCCCACAAAGGTCACAGGCTTCCTGAGGGAAGACGGCAACTGGCGGGACTAGAATGGCGGGGAGAGGTCATTAAGCAGAACCCCGAAATAAGAGGGCATGGAGCGGACCTAATGGACGGCAAAGTCACGGGAGGCATGCAGGAGGGGTGTGGCTGCCGTGAAGCGCGCCTGAACTGCTCCCGAAGTCAGGCAGGAACAGACGGTCATTAACAGCGGCGACCCCTCAGATGGGCGGGGGACGAGCCGGAGACTGACCTTGTAAACGAGGTGACATGCTTCCAGATTGCAGAGGATGAATACAGATTTACAAGCCAGACTGGAGCCCCACACACACACACACACACACTCACGCTCTGCCAGCGATACCATGGAGATCACGGGCGAAGTCGCGGCCTACAGACAAAACTGCAATTTCACGCATTTTAATTGTTCTATAGACTCTTTTAGCTTAAGTTCTGTGCTACTGAACAAATGAGCTGCCCACTGGGAAAGCAAAGGACGTCACGGTGGTTTTAATCTGTCCTGCCTGTCCTGCATCAAGGCGCGTTCTGGGACTATCAAACTCCAAGAAAGATGGAACCCTCTCGACCCCGAGGAAACCCCTAATCTCCATCGTTTGTGTTAGTACCGCGACCAGGGCGGCGTGCTCATCCATCCATCTGCTCTATCAAAATTAAAAAGGCTCTTTCGTAATCCAGCACATGTCCAGGACTCGCGAGGCTCCAAAACGCGCTGAATCGGCACCGTGAGATCCAGCGAGGTGGGGAGAGCTGTGGGGCGGACAGCTGAGCGTACAGGGAGCCTCTCTGACTGTCCTGGAGGGTAACTTCCAGGGCTGAGGAGTGAGCGTAAGCTGCAGAATAGCACCATTAAGGCCGGAGCTTACGCACGGCCCCCTGCCTTCGGTTTGTATCGATCTGCACCCTCCAACTCTCCACACTCAGGCGGGATTGTCGCGGAGGCAGATCCAGCCAGGGGGGCACAGATGCTGGGGACAAGGACGGTGTCACCTGATTGGCTGAGATCTGCTATGCCACAGCCGTCAATGAAGAGCAAATGAATAAAGGAATAAACGAATCAAACAATGCCGGAAAAATACATGGCAGCTAGTCAGATTGTGTTTGATCAGATCATTTTTGGCAGCGCGGCCCTCGCATATGTAAGCAGGGGTGTGAAATTGCTGCAGTTTTTGGCGTTTTGTCAAAAATGCAAGAAACAAATAGTCAGACATCTGACATTAATTCAGTAGAGAGGAAAAAAACACGTTCAAAGGAGGAAGCCGACACGTAGGAAGGAGGAAACGAGGCTGCGTGCGCACTGCTGACAGACACTCTGTTTGTCCCGTTTCCTTGGTCTTTTTTAATGAATTGTGCAATGTGATATTTTGTCCACAGTTGTTGGGTGGATCCTGTCAAAACTGTCATTTCGCTTTTTCTTTGGGGTGGGGGGAGAGATGCTCCCCAAAACAGCAGGAGCACAAAATTGCCCCAAAGCATCACCAGGCTCATGCAAGCTACTCAGAACTGCTTAGCAGGGATTCGCTTAGCTGATAGATAAACGTCTTTCATTCACACACCGTTTTAGCCGTGTAATTAAAAAATAATATCCATGTGTAATTTTTTAATCAAAGAAGATTTAAAACTGTAATAGAATTTGGTTTTGGAAAGAGCTAAATGGCTATGCAGTATATGGTAATACAGAGTCTTTATTAATACACAGTTTAAATGCGCATTGATTCCTGTAGACAAATACAAAGCAGAAGCAAACAAAGCTACATCCAAAGGCATATTACCCGCTAAGCATACAGCCCAAGCACCGGAGCCGGAATAGCTCCCATCCACGCGGGCTGGTCGTGAGCGGACTTGTGCTGTGGCTGTCTGCCGGTCTGCAGGCACTCTGCCGCTGAGCCACAAGCTCAGCCTTCCAGCTCAGGACAGAACTAACAGCAGAACTAAATAGATTAAAATCTGTAATGGAGATGATTTTGTTCGGTGAGCCATTAAATTGAAACCCTTAAATATTCAACCCTTGTACTTTCCATGGTCTGAAACAAAGCATGCTAATGGGCTGATCTATCACAATTAAGACAGAGCGAGCTATCGATTAGCTCCTGTCCTGTGATCACGGAGTAAGATGGGGCTGTTTTCTTTAGCTGTACGGGGGGGTTCGGAGGGCGCTCATATAAAGCCGCCCGTCACCTATCCGTCTCTCTGAGGTGCCCAATCCCATTCATTTGCTGACAGTGATTTTATTACCTTTCGTTTCGGTGACACGCTCCACAATTACTGAAGCACAGTCTGTAGTTCATCATTCAGCTTCAAGCTGCCCCCATTGGGCCATTCCCCCACCCAGGCTAATGTCTCAGCCCTCGGCTTTTACACCACTAGTCACAGCTCAACTTCTGTGGGGGCGCCGACCCAAACAATCCCTATCAGTTATGGCCCAACCAATCAAAGCCTGACTAGGTTTCAACACACCTGAAAGAGACACAAGCATTTCAGCAGGTCTGTTACAGCCCCCTGATACCTCCATACCCCTCAGAGCTCTGTCTGTTACAGCCCCACTGATACCTCCAAACCCCTCAGAGCTCTGTCTGTTACAGCCCCCCCGATACCTCCAAACCCCTCAGAGCTCTGTCTGTTACAGCCCCCCCAATACTATCGCCCCAACCCTCAAAGGGGTGTCTGCTACAGCCCCACCTCTGATTGCCTCACCCTCAGACTAGAGAAGGACACTGAGCTTCTTCCAGATAAATGACCCTGGATGCTGTATCGGTGCTGATCAGACTGGCACTGTCTCCAGGCAAACTGCCCAATTTCGCTCCTCTGCCTGGGGTGGACTGTATGCGAGCCCCCATGAGCAGCCACTCCAGAGTCTGGAGTCTTCGACCTCTCGCAACCAGCAGGGCTGTTAAATAAGCACATCTTAAAGCATATTAAACGCCCTGTGACGTAATACGTTATTGCATTGTCCCTGGTTCACTAAAAACTCTGGAGTGAATACCACAGTAGTGTCCAGGGCGAGGAAGGAGATGATTTCCACAGCAGTGTCTAAAAACATGAATCGGATAGTGTCCTAAGTGACCCTAGCACTCTGTTCACTGAATCATTCGCTAAAACGAGTGCTCAGCAGACACGGGCCCTGGCCTGGGCCCGGCTACAGATCTGCTGTATGGTACAGAAGGGAGGCCACAGCATGTGGGCGGGTGAGACTCACTGAGGATGAATTCCGAAACCTGTGGGAATATCAGCACATTATCATTTGCTCGCATTTCACTAGGTGCCCAACTGCTTTGGCTTTTTTCTTGTGCTTTTTTTGTCCTTGCGCAATGTCATGTTTATAGACAATATTCTTGTTTGAATTAGTCAGGTAGATAGAAGAACGATCGCTATTTCTCAACTCGGGGCAACTGGGATCCAGACTGTGCAGTTCGACAGGGAGCGCACCAAGAACACTACTCAAGACAAGGCCGAGAAAGGCACAGTCACATCAGCAGTAACGTCACCTCACAGTTGATGGGGTGTGAACACCGAGCAAATGGGCCATCATTCCAAAGGCCAAAGAAACGCGCCATTCCAAAAGAGCACCAGGAAAATGTCAAAGCAAGACTGGCATTAAGAGATCTGTAACTCGCATGCATACAGACCTGTCAGCATAGACAGTCTGCTGCTGGGTGATATTACAGCACTACCGCGACACACTCCCTACGGGCGGCTGCGGTGGCCAGGGCACGGTGACTCAGCTTCACACAGCTGCCGTCATCCGTCAGGCCAGCCCAGCCAGCAGGTGTATGTCCGTCAACCAATGCATTCCTCTGGATGGTCCCCAGACTGGCGAGACACGGATGTGGTAGAACTTAACCCCAACTGGGACAGCAGCAGGGGGCCGGCACTCCTGCAACTCACAACAGATTGCTGTAGATCAATGTTAATTATCGTGCATCACTGTTGTTGGATTGTTGTAGATCAGTGTTAATTATTGTCAGAAGTAGATGGTTCAAGTACAGAGTGTACAAATCCAGACCAGTTGAGAATAAAAAATAATGGTCACAGAGGACTCAGCTGGTCCTAAACTGAAGTGGCCCATCCGGATAGGTGTGTGGAACGTCTTGTCATTGTCCTCTGCTGTTGGAGGAGCTTCAGAAACACTGCATTTCAGTAGCGGCACTCTCTGATGTATGCAGACATACATGGGTGTGGCCAGATGTCTTTAGGTGAATACACCTATAATTGGTCTGGCCATATATTGGCCATATTCTGGGAGTAGCTGTCGCTGTGGTGGACCGGCTCTTCTCGATGGTGCCGTAAGAGGCTAAGACATTGTCTGGGTGTCTTGTCTGTTGTCTCAGTGTATGCTTTGATTGCGGTGAGTGATGTCTTGACGGGAGAGGCATTTTATTTGCAACTTCGCTTGGTTGTTGATGGGTGCCCATGAGGTGACACTCCTCTGATTACTTCAGATTGACTTCAGTGCATCCACTGGTACTGAATGGGCTGGCTATGAAGATTGTGATGATCCCCACTGACTTAGTGAATGTGGTGAAAGAGGCTTCAAGTTCCTTGACTTTGCAAAAGGTCAGGGGCTGCAGGGCGCTGGATCCTGCTTCCAGCACCCTGAGCTGCATCATTGGACTTAGTACTCCAATATCGGTGGTGTAGCAAAAGAAATCGATCACATCCTTGTGGGCAGATGCTGGAGGCCCCTACAGAACTGCAGGGTCTACAGAAGTGCCCAGTTTGTAAATTCTGACCACAGACTTGTTGTTGCTACTCTGAAGCTTAGGTCCAGTAGGGTACCATCTACTAGGGGAATGATACTGGACCTAGCCTGACTCCATGATCAAGCAGTTTCTAATGAGTTTGTGTGAGGACCTTGCAGATTTGGGTGTAACTAATGTAATGTGGGAGACCCGTGACAAGACCCTGAAGGTTATTGAAGGTTGTGCTGGTGCTGCCGGTGTTTCCAGAAAGAGGTACTTCATCTCGCAAGGCACCCTGGACTTTATCAAGAGCAGTCGTTGCGAGGGCTCTTAGGGCAGATAAGGAAGCATTTTGTTAGAGGATTCTGTGAGCAAGTGAAACACCATTTATGGTCTAGCGACCCACGTACTGCTTACAGAAAAATTGAAGCATTATGCGCATCTGAATCAGTTCCTCAGAAAGTTGGGGTCAGGGCAGGTCTTTGAATGGTCCTTACAGATGGAACTACAGTTGTGACCTGCTGGGTTGACTACTTTGAGCAGCCGTTTAAAGCTAATCCTCCAGCTAGGATGCTGGTCTTCTCTTGGCCCACAGTTCTTGAGGTTGATCCTCCCATTACCTGTGAATTACCCAGTCCCACTGGCCGTCATTTACCAAAATGAGCGTAGATTAGAATGCAAAAAATCAGCGTATGACAAGTTCCACGTGTGATTTATGAAACAGGGTGTATCCGGCCAGTTCGGGCGTACACACATCCCCATGTTGATAAATCCGGCAGCTGGAAACAAGTGTAATTCCGCACCCCTATTTATTCATGGTTTATGTGGCTGCACCACAGAGTTTGCGACATGGAGGAACAGAAGCCAGCAAAAAAGAAATTTCACTCAACTGGAAATCAACGTCATTACAACCGAGGTGGGGTTTGACTGCTGTGCGAGATCATGCACGGGGCACCACAGCGTATTACACTGACTGTACGTGCTGGTTGTTATGATCAATACAAAAAAAAATCAATACAAGGTAGCATTGTTTTAAGCAAAATTGCCATCTTCCTGAGAAATCCTGAGCTCCAGCACAGATATTTCATATTTCAAAAGCTAAAGGTTTAATTTAGTATCCTCTGTCCTCTGGTTTCTCTGCTTAACTTTCCCATAATATTGAGGCCACTGCAATCAAAGCAGTAGAATAAATTTCATGAACGAAACTTTATGAAAATAACCGAAGTTGTCAATGGTAATTTAATCCAATCCAGTTTTATTTGTAAAACACCTTATGCAACCACATTGGGCTAAAGTGCTGTACAGAGGAATGAAAGTCATAACAGCTCTCACAATGCATAAAAAACACATAAAATACAAATGAAGTAAATACCAGACATAAGATGAATAAGACAACAGCCATAATAATAAAATAAAAATGAAGAAAATGAAAAAAATAAGTAAAATCAAAGAGTGAAATAGAATAACAAAATATGATAAAATAATGGTAGCCACAGGCTTGACTGCAGTAACAATTATGCGTATCGACCGTTAATAACTACTGCAGTCTGTAATCTTACAATTACAGGAATCGATAAATACAATTCATTAACAAATGCAACCCGCAAAAAACATTTCACCTGAAATCTTGATAATTATCTGCTTAACATCATTTTAGCGCAACTCTGATGTAATAATTCTCTGAAACAGCACGATCTCCTCCGCTGCAGCGCGAGTCCGCACTAACAAAAAACCGCATACACCACCTGTGAGCTGGCATGGGATTTGAGTGTATCCTATGCTCACGTGCAAATTGATAAATCCCGAAATTCGTGCTGAAATGACCGTGCACCTGTTTTTCTGCCTTACGCACGCTTGATAAATGAGGGCCACTGAGACTGCAAAGGTGGTGAACCAGGTGAAGGTAGGGAAGGCTGCAGGGATCTGTGGTATCCAGGGTGGACGTCTCCAGAATGGTAGTAAGGCTGTCCTCCTGGCACTGCAAGCAATCTTTGCTTCCATTTAGGAGACGGGTGTCATCCTAACCAGCTGGAAAACGGGACTTGTCCCCCATATCTGGAAAGGGAAGGGTGATTGCCTGGATTGCAGCAACTACAGGGGGATAACACTGCTCTCTGTGTGGGTAAGGTCCTTGTTAGGGTCTTCCTCAGTAGGATCCGCGATCACTTGCTTGTCTACCAGCGACTGGAGCAGTCTGGTTTTATGCCTGAGAAGTCTATCATCGACCGCATCCTGGCACTGAGGGTCCTCATCGAGGGCAAACGCAAATATCAGCAGAGTTTGAATTTGTTGATTTTCATGAAGAGTTGGACTCAGTCAATTGATCTGCCCTGTGGGCCATCCTGAGACTTTGCAGAATCCCCCCGAAGTTGCTGGACTTCATGGCCGGCCTGTACGCTGGTACTGTACTGCGAGTGCTGTGCGGAGTGGAGGCAGAACTTCTGCATTCTTTCCAATTGATACTCGGGTTCATCAGGGGTGTGTTTTTTGTCCTACTCTGTTCAGTGAACTGGGTGCTGGGTAGGGTCGTGGGGTCCAGCGGCTCTGGCGCATGTGTTGGTGAAGAAGGATTCAGTGATCCTGACTTTGCCAATGATGCTGTGATCTTCGCAGAGTCAATGGAGGCTCTGATCACAGTTATCGAATGACTGTGTGAGGAGTCTGAGTATTTGTATTTGCAAGTGTCCTGGATAGAAACCAAGATCCAGGCCTTTAAAGTCCTCTTGGGCACACCCATCAGCAGTGAGTCTGTCTCCAGAGAAAGTGTCGACCGCATCAAGAGGTTCACTTACCTCGGTGTGACACTCATGTCACTTTTGTCTCTTCCTATGAAGTCAGTAGACTGATTGGGGGGGTCATGAGGTTGCTGGAAAGGGGTGAGTGGCGCTCCTGATATCTTTGTAAGAGGTGAAGGTCCAAGTCTTTAGAGCACTGATACTTCCTGTTTTGTAGTAAGGCTGTAAGACATGGACCCTACCCAGTGACCTGAGACGAAGACTGGACTCCTTTGCTACTGTGTCTCTTTAGGGAATCCTTGGGCAGCACTGGTTTGACTTTGTGTCGAATGAGTGCTTGCTCAGGGAGTTCTGAATGAAGCACATTACCTGTATTGTCAGGGAGCATCGGTTACGGCACTATGACACAATTCCCTGAGGGTGATCCGGCTCATAGGATCCTCATTGCTGAGAACCCAAGCACCTGGACCAGGCCATGGGAACACCTACATAACACCTGGTTGTGGCAGATAGACAGCCATTTCTGGTGGATTGGATTGGATTGTGTGTCACCTTAGGGGGTCGCCAACTGGGATAGGGTGTTTTGTCTTGTGATGGGTGCTGTACTAGTGTATGCTCCCCTGTCTGACCTTACCTGTAAATTTTCATGCAACAAACTGATTGAATTACTGTAGATTACTGTTAATAATCATGCATTAGTGTGTGCACTCACTCACGGCCCAGCAGCCAAAGGAGTAAAAAACCAGCCAGTGGGTGGCGCAGCTGTTAAAAGCGGGCTACACAGGTGTGCCGTCACAATACAGAAGACAGAAAGGGTGGATCTGTAACTATATCACATTTAAAAAGTGCTGTGGACAGCCAGAGCAAGTAAACCTTCACAGCGGGATTTTAATGGAGTCATCAGATACTCAGCTTGACAAAGTCTCTGTGGCCGTTTCTGAACGCTGGCAGGTGAGGAAGGCAGAGGGCAGTGTTTCGAGGGGTGTCACGGAATACCCCTGGCCCAGGCTGATGTGCTGTCGCAGCCCGGAGACCGCGTGATGGATTGCCTCCAATAAGCACCCTACCGCCAGGCTGCGCAACCAATCCAAAGGGAAATGAATAAACAAACATAAAATAGACGCAAATACACAGAGGCGAGGAAGACTGGGCTAGATATTCGAGAGCAGGCTAGGCATGGAGCGGCTTTCTGTTGGATTTCCTCGCAGCATTTGTGGCGTCCCAAGGTAGCAGCTCATTCTGGAGAGCCTGCATCAAAGTGGGCCATTTTGCCAGCTTCCATACTTACAGCATTCAGTTATTTATTGTTTGCCGAAAGCTTATACACACTGAGTCAAGTGCAAGGAAGAACTCTGAAGCAAGAGTGTAAATTTTTGCTTCTTATAGCAGAAGCCTTTTAAGTCACCAAAGAGTCTTCCTTGGGCCATGGAAGACTGCATGAGAACCCTAATGTAACTGCATGCAGCAGCCATAATTATATCAAGATACTTAAAGAAAAAGTGACAAAAAAGATTAAAGTTTAAAGATAAGATTATAGTTTGAATATCGGGAAGATCACACACGTTTTGGAACTAAGAAAAATGCTTATTCTCGCCAAATGTATTAAATCCACAGAAAAAAAGTATCATGACACAAAACTATTTCCTGATGCTGGAGCATTAACTTCACTTCCCCACTCTTTATTGGTTTATAACGAGAGGTGCTTTAGATTCTGAATGCACCATAGCAATGGTTACTATGGATACTGTGCCCTTAAATACACCAGCAAATCCAGTGTTTCTAATCAAGTCTCCAGATAAGTGACATTGTGGAGTTTGTGGTGGCCCTCACATTTGATTCAGTGGTATGGAATGCCTTACCGCCCCTGCAGAATCTGACAGCGGGACTTTACTGGGGGGGGGGGGTGACTGGGGGTCTGTACCGGCATTTCACAGCCTCCCACGGTGACCGGATCCAGGGGGTGGGAACAGGAGGACACTCAACGCTGATTTGAAGGCCATTCCCCGAGAGATTGCCAGTGAGTGTTCCTGGGGGGCCTTTCCACATCTCAGTGCCATGACTGCACTCCACGTGGGCGAGGACGGGGGGGGGGTCACCTGTGTGGTGGGGGGGATCCAGAATTCGCACATTTGTCACTGGCAGAACAACAGTGTCTTTAGAGGTGGGGTCATTAAGCAGTACATTAAGCACAGACAAGACATTCTGTCTCATCTTACGACAGCAGGGAACAATGTGTCCCTCCCCTGGACCTGCTCCCCCCTTCCAGCTAAATGGCATCTTTGGCAATGCTCAGGAAAAGAGATAAGGTACCCCCCCCCCCACCCCCACAAAAATGATGCTCCTCCACATCCCGTTTGTCACAATTAAGCTGAGATTTTAACACATTTTCTTTTTCTCTAGGACATTAAACATCTCTAGGATTTAAACCGTGCTGGTGCCCTCTGTCAGTCAAGGCTGGCGCTGTGCTCGGAGGCTCTGCAGAAATAAAGGCTTCCTCTTCTGAACGACAGGCATGGAAGCGGAGGACGCTGAGGAGTGCTGGGGGCTGGCAGGGCTCCCTGGGCCACTGGAGGGCCGGCCGCAGACGACCTGGGAGCCGACGGCGTCACAGCAGATGGCACAGGTGCTGGCTAAATCTGCTGAAAGTGAGATGCCACACACAGTAGTGCGCGCCAGATTCCTCGCAGCATGCCGAAAAACATATACGTCTCCATCTGAGACTGCAAGGGACCCCACTGGTGCAGAATCACAGGCCCGTACCGGGGATCCTGCAAGGTCACTCCAGTAACTCAGGGTGCCAAAGTCTCCAGACTGATGCACCAAAAATCAGCCCCGGCAGCCCAGACCGATGCACCTTCATATCATCAGCCTGGGTCTCACCCGCATCATGAATGTCCACGTGCGAAATGTCAGAGAGACGAAACCACAAGCTGGCACAATTTGAGGATCAAGGGAACACAGAGTGCAGGCAGCCTTCAGAGATCAGAGGTCTCCAGCTAATTGGCTACATTCATCTACTGAGACCCCCCCTTTCTTTAATTATTTGAGCTCGCCTTTGTCAAGACACCAACTCTTAATGTCATAAGAGTCAACACTCGGCATCTATTTTTGTGTGTAGTTTAAATAACTGCATATATGCTAAATAAACACTCATTACAAATGTGCACAATGAGCTGATACCTAGAGGCCCTTAGCAGCTTGCTAAGCACCAGTGGCCGAGGTGGAGCAGATGGTTGTGGGATCCTACCCACTGTCCCAAGTTGGCCCTGCTCACAGATGGCTCCGTGCTGGCAGAGGGGAATCACTGCGCTGAGGGCAGCTTGATTCTTTTGTTTTGACAGGACTTTTGGATGAAATATAATCAGATATTTAAACCTGAGGTTCTGATGTGCCCACACGAGTATTAGTGCCTTACGTCAGACCCTTAGTGTGTTCAGGTTGAAATAGCACATGTACGCACAGGCAAGGCAGTACTAGGGGGGAGAGAGGACGACACCCCCTCCAGGCGGCTGGCAGAGGATGACGTCCCCATCGGGTGGGGAGCAGAGGATGATGCCCCCTTTGGACGGCTGACAGAGTATGGTGCTCCCTCAGGGCGGCTGGCAGAGGACGACGCCCCCTTCAGGCGGCTGGCAGAGGACGACGCCCCCTTAAGGCGGCTGGCAGTGGATGACGTCCCCTTCTGGCAGCTGGCAGAGGATGATGTCCCCATCGGGTGGGGAGCAGAGGATGATGCCCCCTTTGGACGGCTGACAGAGTATGGTGCTCCCTCAGGGTGGCTGGCAGAGGACGACGCCCCCTTCAGGCGGCTGGCAGAGGACGACGCCCCCTTAAGGCGGCTGGCAGTGGATGACGTCCCCTTCTGGCGGCTGGCAGAGGATGATGTCCCCTTCGGGTGGGGAGCAGAGAATGATGCTCCCTTTAGACGGCTGACAGAGTATGGTGCTCCCTCAGGGCGGCTGGCAGAGGATGACGCCCCCTTAAGGTGGCTGGCAGAGGATGGCGCCCCCTTAAGGTGGCTGGCAGAGGACGATGCCCCCTTCAGGCCGCTGGCAGAAGATGGCGCTCCCTCTGGACGGCTGGCAGAGGACAATACCCCCTTTGGGTGGAGTGCAGAGGATGACACCTCCTCCGGGCAGCTGGGGAAGATGAGGCCCCCTTCGGGTGGGGACAACACCCCCCAGTAGCTATAAGAGGACAACGCACCATTTGGTGGCTGGCAGAGGACGCCGCCCCCTTTGGGTGTTGAGCCATTTTCAATGCTGACACATCAGTTTGTGCCTGATGCTTGAAGCTGCCCATTGGGGCCTCAGGAGAGAACAGGTGCTGCCAGGCCGGATGCCTGCGACAGCACTGTGCATATTAATGGAATCTGATGTACATCATAGGCATGGAGAGGCGTGCAGCTGAAGCATGGAGAAGCACATACTAGCAGTGTTGGGCACGTTACTTAAAAAAAGTAATTTGCTATAGTTCCTAAAGTAATGGAGTTACAGAGTTATAAAAGTAAGTAGTTACCAGGGAAAGTAACTATTGCGTTAAATTTTTTTTTAATGTTCAAATATGTCAAAGAATTTGGATTCCTCCGCCTTTTAATGTAACTTTAAATTCAACTCTATGTTCAATTATTTATAATAAAACTGAATAATAAATATGTTAAATGACTGAAATGGACGCTTAAATATTAACAGAAAACATTGTACACTAATCTACACCACTTAACTTCCAGTACTTTACTTTCTGTACTTTCATGTTTAAAAACGCTACTTTCTATTCAGGCTCGCCATTGCTGCGTGTGTCTCTTGGTTGTTTGTATGTGCAACTGTGCGTACGTGTTTGTGTGCGAAGACCCGCCCAACTCTGCCTCTGATTGGCTTACCAATAAATTTTACTCTTCCTTAGCCAATCATCATCACTTATGCAGTTGTTCCCCCCCCCGTGGCTGAGAGAGCTTAGTTGGATGAAAACAGCTTAATTATAGTAACACCCCGCATTTCATTGTCAGTAATGGTATTGGCATTGTAACGATGGAGACAGTAATTAGTTAGATTACCAGTTACTGAAAAGTATCACTATTTATTTTTAACATCGTTATTCCCATCAGTGTATATCAAAGCTGTCCGAGAGGCTGGGGCAGGAATGCAAAACATGAAACATGTTTTCCAAATATGTATTTTGAAGTATCTACTCATGTAAAAGCAAGCAGCGCTTTGATATTTCTTTTTTGTAAAAGCTTATATAATTAACCATCCATCCCTCTTCCCAGTGCTCCCAGTCACAGCACATGCACACTATATTCAGCTTATCTCTACATTTTCTAGATTTATAAACGTTCATAAGCATTGTGAACATGGGTCATTTTGTGCTCACATCATCACAATCTTCTTGTCTGGCTGATTCAATTATAAAAAAAGAAAAAGAAACACAGGTCATTTGAGGGCACCTCAGCTCAGAAGGCCCGATAGCGACAGCACCCGTACTGAGTCACGGAGCAGAGGCCGACAGTATATTACTTACAGTGACAGTGATCACTCCTCAATTTAGGCTTCCTGTAGGATGGGGTGATGTGTGATGCCGTTTACTTTGCTAATGTTAGTATTAGTCCAAGGGCTGGTCTCAAGGGACACGGTTTCAAAACAACATTAACACTGTAAAGCCAATCAAGCCAAGAGTCCTTCATATAAATGTTAGTAGATATAAGAGTTCAAGAAAAGTAGCAGTACTTTGATAAAATATCATTATAACAAGATATACAATTATTTAGTTTCCAGACCAGACTTCTATTGCTTTAATTGTAGTGATAGGGTGTTTTCAATATCGCCCCTCAGAGTTATTTCTGGCTGGTACCTGAAGAAAATAAACAGCAAACAGACATGCTAACATTGGTGTTTCAGCCAGAAATGTGTTATGCTGTCAAGCTACAGCCTTGGTCTAATGCAGGGTTCCCCAGTTCCGGTCCTGGAGGGCTAGGATCTGAAACAGTTTGCAGATTTCCCTACGCAAACACATCTTAATCAGCTAATCACAAGGTTTAGTAGGTGTGTTTGAACAGAGAAATCTGCAAACTGAGTGGGATTCCGGCTCTCTAACACTGGAATTGGGTAACCCCAGTCAATGTTACACTATACGGAAGAAAGTATTGGGACAGCTGGCCATTGCACCAAAAGGGACTTTTATGACATCCCATTCTAAATCCATAAGCATCAATATGGAGCCGGTCGCCCCTTTGCAGCTATAACAGCTGCCACTCTTCTGGGAAGGCTTTCCCATTGTGTCTGTGGGATTTTTTGCCCATTCATCCAGAAAAGCATTTGTGAGGGCAGACACTGATGTTGGACGTGAAAGCCTGGCTCGCAGTCTTCATTCTAGTTCATCCTCAAGGTGTTTGATGGGGTTGAGGTCAGGGTTCTGTGTGGGCCACTCAAGTTCCTCCACACTAAACTCACCCAACCATGTCTTTATGGACCTTATGGCAGATAATACCTGAAGTATTAAGATTTCCCTTCACTAGAACTAAGTTGCCTAGTCCAACCCCTAAAAAACAGCCCCATACCATAATCCCTCCTGTCATCCGCCAAATCCAGACTCGTCCATCAGACAGCCAGACAGGGATGCGTGATTTGACACTCCACAGAACACATTTCCACTGCCCCAGAGTCCAGTGGCCGCGTGTTTCACATCACTCCATCCAATGCTTGCCATTACAGTTGGTGATGTGAGGCTTGCATGCAGACGCTCGGCAATGAAAGCCCATTCCATGAAGCTCCTGGTGCCCAGTTTTTGTGCTGGGGTTAATGCCAGAAGAAGTCTGGAACTCTGCAGTTATTGAATCAACAGAGTGTTGTTTACTTTCTACTCACTATGCACCTCAGCACTCCGCAACCCTGCACTTACTTTACGTGGTCTACCACTTCATGGCTGGGTTTCTGTTGCTCTTAAACACTTTCCATTTTGCAGTAATACCACTTAAAGTTGACCATGGAATATATAGCAAGGAAGAAATGTCACGCATTGACTTACTGCACAGGTGGCATCCTATGACAGGACCACACCACTGGGCCTGACTGAAACACCCGAATTTAATGATTAAGAGATGTCCCAATACTTCTGGCCATATAGTGTATCAATAAAATTGTAAAATATAAAAATACATCTGTTATAATTATTTCATTTAACCAACACTTCTGTTCAAATGCACCAAAAAATGAGCTGGTTATACAGCTACAGCTCAACCATTAATCTTCAGCTTACAATGGTACAGACAACCAACTCAGGGAAGGGGGCAGGAGGTCGAGCCTGCGAGACCCGTAACATCAGTGCAGGAGCACCGGGACTGTGCAAGAGAGGCACATAGACCCAAAGCGGCTGCTCAAAATTCGAACGCACTGAAATGCCTGTTTAACCGTTATTATTAAAAGTACTGAAATGCACTTCAGTGTTCAAATCATTCAGCATTACCTAAATGAGCAGTTGCATGCCAGGTGAATTTTAACAATGAAAACCAGTAGCATCCACTGACACCATAAAATGCCACTCGAAGCTTACAGCTATATACTCACCCTAAATCTACTCAGTAAATATGGGCTTAGGTGAGTGTAAAATTGTATACTAGATGTCATCTGCTAAGTAAATAGCAGATTTTACACAAATGAGACAGGCTACCAAGCAGCACCATCAATAGATGAGTGTGCAAAAGGTCTACAGCTTTGTGGTCCAGGACTGATGACCATGACCCACATTACTATTGAATACACAAATCTCGGTTCCATACCCAAGTTAGATCTCTGCAGAGAGTCGTTGGTTCAGTAGAAGATCATCTCTAATTCTGGGTGTCTCAATGCCCATGTGAGTGCTGCTCTCTGATGAAATCCTTGATGTTTCATTAACGTCCAACAAGTATTTGTCGGGCCTGTCTGAACGTGTAACATGCAGGGATGTGCTCCTCGAAACAGTAAGATCAGAGTAACAATGGACATGCAACATGTTTGATGTTTGGACCATGTTCAGTTAACGCTCAAAAACAGGCCTAGCATTTATACTCTTCCGTAAGCAATTCCTGTGAATGTGTCAGTGGGTTGCCTCGATTCTGCCTTCTGCCCTGCGCTCACCGGCTGTCTCTTAGGCTCTGCCCTCCTCTCCGCCTCCCGGACTCCAGCCACACCTTCCCCAGAACTCTGTATCCGGTTGCCATTCACCAACCTCTGGAGCATTTTCTCTTTGATTAATTTGCATTTGTGGTGATTTTCTTCGCTGTGTGTATTTTTGCGTGTATGATAGGGTCGGTGCGTAGGGAGCGACTGCCATTTCTGTTTTTGCGAAGTGTGTGATGGATTATTGTTTGTTTGGTTAGGGAGTCAGGTGCAGGGATTGCTTTTTGTTTCCACTCTGTTTTTGCACTTAGGTTAGCTTTGGGACGCGCTCGGTAGGTGGTTTTTGTTTGCCGTTGTGGCCGTGGTCTTGTTGCACCGGGTGATTTGTTAAGTGTCCACTTCCTGTTTGTCCCCTCATCTCCTTACTTAGCTTCTTTCTCTTTTATTCCTGTCGGGCTCCAACCCTAGACTGGAGTTCGTAACAGAAATTGGGGGCTCATCCGTTCCTTTTTTTCCTCTCCTCTTCGCGAATCTGGCGGATTTTTTTTTGTTTGGGGGGAGGGGGTTGTGGTAGCGTGTGGTCATAGCCAAGTTCGATCTCGTTGCTTTTACCCTCTACCCCACAAAGGAGCAATTTGATCGATGCCGCAAAGATGACCTGCTAGAGATAGCCTGCTTCTTTAGCATTTCGGTCCCCGCTGAGGCTTCCAAGTGGGCTATCAAACAGGTCCTTGAGGGCGACTTATGGCGCTTTTCCACTGCATAGTACGGCACAGCACGGTTCAGTTAAGCTCCATATTTGGTTAAAACAAAATGGTGCGTCCGAACCTTCGCTGGCTGTGCTAAAAATCTAGCGGGTCTGTTGTCTCGTGTCG
>JAODKM010000100.1:91988-103598 GCA_026780845.1 Petrocephalus sullivani | reverse complement strand
TGGGACCCCCAGGCTAGCTCTCGCCTGTCATGGAGAGCAGGGTAGGACAGGTGACCCTGTGCTGAGACCCCCAGGCTAGCTCTCGCCTGTTATGGAGAGCAGGGTAGGACAGGTAACCCTGTGCTGGGACCCCCAGGCTAGCTCTCGCTGATGTCTGTGTGCATCATGGAGAGCAGTGTAGGACAGGTAACCCTGTGCTGGGAACCCCAGGCTTGCTCTTGCCCATGTCTGTGTGCGTCAAGGAGAGCAAGGTAGGACAGGTAACCCTGTGCTGGGACCCCCAGGCTAGCTCTCGCTGATGTCTGTGTGCGTCATGGAGAGCAGGGTAGGACAGGTGAAAGAGAATGCCCCAAAGCATATCAATAATGTGTCTCTGCTCATATTTAAAGCAAAGTTTACACCACAGCGCTGCAGAATTCCCGATTCTGATTGGTCAGAAGAATGTTGTTTCCTATAACCACACACACGTAATGCCGTCCAGGTGAATCGATCAATCCATGATTATAAAATAACATGCGATTTCAAACTAATGACTGATTGATGGACAATTCTAAATTAATGGTGGTGGCTTGGGTCATATCTAAGCAAAATTGGAGAAATTGTTGGAGAAAATTTTTTACTAATAAATGTTTCTTTGCCTGATAAATGTGAAAATGTCTTTAGGTACAAACAAGCTCGCCAAATGGGTAGTAATCACAGGTCAGTGGGCAGGGAGCTGTGCGTTACATATTTAAATGCTCTGCTGCATTAACCCCTCACATAAATAAAGAGCATGAAACCGTTTAATCTTAAATTGGCCACATGCAAGGGAAAGAACTAAACTCACTAAATGAGGTGTCCATTTCACTATTTCAGATCTAATGAGCCAGTTATTTTGAATAAATTGTAACATCAACCTGACAGGCATCACTTGCTTTTCAGACACACTCACTGTGTTGTGGAAGTTGCACTTTGCTGTAAGCAATATGATCAGATTATTGCTCAGAGTTTACACCCAGGCAGTGTGAGCGGCCGGCCGCAATCACTGCTGTGGGTCGCATTTTCTGCCAGACATGTTTCTCTCAAGGCTGCTCCAGTGCGGCGGCATTCGCCATGCTCAGTGGCAGGGAGCCGCCCTCTATAACCCCCCCAACTGACAGCGGGAGGTGGACGGTTAGGGATGCGAGAGCCTTTGGAGAATTCCCCGAGTCGTGGTCACTCAGGGAAACATAACAGACTGTACGGTCCTGTTGTACCTCCTGAGCCGCGTCAAATAACAGGGACACGAGGGGAGATTCCCCCCCGGACCATCAGACCTTCTGCCAATAAATAATGCTGAGAGATCTGCCAAACAGAATCTAAGTAAGCCAGATGAGGGAAACCGCTTTTTCCATCCAGATCAGGATTATAAGATGATTTATAATATTTATATGAAGATACATATTAAAAGAGGGAAATGTTTTACACTTTTGTTTTAGGTTAGACACAGGGATCATGGTGCTTGGCGACCTGATCGCCCTGGTCAAAAGGCATCAGAGTAAGAAAGCTTAAGCATGGAGTATTTCTGTAAGGCATGATAAAGCTGGGCATACGGCCCCGTTCAGAGGGCCCCCATTCCAGTGAGGTAACAGGAAGCGGTCCCCACCCAGCACCACTAACATTAGCTCAGGAGGGGAAATCGGGGCTCAGCCTCTCCAGCTGGATGCTCGCAGAGAGCCGAAATGCTGGGAAGAATCGTCAACGGTGTCCGGAGAAGCGTAAATATTTTACAGGCAGGTCTAGCTGCCGAAATATTTGCAAGAGCGGAGTAGGGGTGTGGGGAGAGTTGCAAAATAAAAATGACTTTTTATTCGTGCATTTAAAACTTTAATCAAAAGTGAATTTCAACCAAACCTCACCAATGTATTCTAGGAGTCCTATGTGCGTACATTTGGCTTATAAGCAGAGAAGCTGAAATCCTAACCGCTCTTACAAAAATGTGTGATATTCTTCATGGTTTAAAGGTGAGGGACGACACTAACCTGTACTCCTGTAAGACATCCAACTGTAACTCCCACTGAGGCATTTTGCATGATCTTGTAGCTTTGCCCGGCCACTTTACCTAAGCTGGGCATTTGTCGTCTTCTCCGTTTTCAGGGAAACGTGTGAATGTTTGTGTCTCCGCATGTTACGAGTTATGCCAAAGTCCCCTGTCATTGTGTAAATCGGGAAACTTTCCTTATACTAGTTTTGTATCCTTCAGATATTCCGCACGGCCTCAATCTTATGTGTCAGATGTGGGTATGCACGCTCCCAATGGTACCCCCCCGGGCTCAAAGGAACAGACTCACTACATACTAAAGTATGTTCCCATTAAATCAATATGCACGATGGCCTTTTAAGCACCATGCCAAACTCCCAGCGACCAGATAGGAGCAGCTAAACTGTCCCCAAAGCAAATGGACTATCAGCAGCCGATATCACGCGTCCCACGCGTCAGTACAGCACAGCTTTCACAATCAGACAGCCTGCCTGCACCTCTAAGAAAGTGACACCCCATGGCTCACCGTTTCATAGCAGATCTAGGTGCATGAAAGAAGGTTAATAAAAAGGTTAATGAAATGGAATATTGGACCAGTTCATATTCATGGAATATGTTTGGACCACTTCATACTGAGGGGTTTGACTTACTGTTTATTTTTGCTCTGTGTAGCATCACTATTCACTCACACCTGTCACATTAAGCCTGACACAATGCCATCATTATAACACATCAGGCCAGCAACTTCATAAATATTCACAAATGGCAGCTGCCCCAAGCGATGCCCACGCAAATCTTAAAACTGACGGTTGGCTCGTTTAATTCCATCCATCCATCCATCCCTCCCTCACAGGGTGCCAGGAACCATAGGGCACAAGGCTGGGGAACTCCCAGGCCAGGATATCTGCCCACTGACATCCCAGTTTTAAAATTATGGACCTCATGTATAGTTTAATAAATGAGGGCGCATAGACTTTCATGAAAAGAGGTACATAATTTATAAATTATGACAAATGTTTGTTTGCTGGTTTTAGTGGCATTTCTTAGCACAGTTCCTGCAGGTCAGCCCGCAGCCCTCGCTCCTTCTGCATAATGAGGGATCTGCAAGCCCAGCGTCTCGCGCGCGGGCATCTCCATGCTGCCTCGCGGCTTCGGCGCGCCCGGCCTTGCCCGCGATAATGATGTATGAATATGCAAGGGGGCGCCGCGCGCAGCCGCACCTCCGTCCGCGCGGCGCCGAGCCCCGTCTCCCGCCCCGCTCCACCGGCTGTGCAGTTTCGCAGGGAAGACCCGCTGTCTCCGGAGAGACAGAGCTGTGCACCAAGCCGAAATAAATATCTTGCACGCTATGCTAAACAGCGGTATCGCTAGGGGCTGAAGACTTCAATAGCAATCGGAAAAACACCCACGCTGCAAACAAATTTAAAACTTATAAAAAAGCTTTTTCTTTTGGGGCTTGCACGCTAAAATGCAGCATTCCGAGATTCCTTAGATCGCGAAGAGAAGCTGAAAACAGCCCGAAGCAACCGGACTGGGGCTCTCGGCCACGTCTCCGTCAGCTGGCCAGTGGTCGGCGTTGCACGGACACGGCTCCTCGGCCGAGCGGCCAATCAGGACGTGTCCGGCCCTGTGTGCTCATTGGTGCTCTACCTCATTCTCCGTTTAGCCCACCTACCCGGAGCCCAGGGGTTTCCCCAAGGCCACAAATTATCCAGCCCCTGCTTCTCATTCTGACTGAAGAACATGGCTTTACAGTCTTTACTGGAGTGAGTGTTTGCCTATGAATATTGAAATGGCTGCCTGTGAGAATTGTGGTCTGAATCCTAGGAGGACCGTATGCATGTTACTTCCATCCTAACCAACTCAGTAACTAGTCATCAGTGTACTGTTATTTATTAGATTTGACTTATTATTCTGAGATTATAGAGCCTCTTTTTAATTCTGGAAAATGTGGTTACCTTTGCATTATTTATGGTTTTTGCCTCTCAATTAGTAACACGTTATTAAAGTTAATTATGATCAATTAATGAATAATTTACTTTTTTGATTACTTCATTTTAGTTTGGCTTGAGTAATTAAAATGATTAATAAGGTTCACTTAAGCAGAATATTACTCTGTACCGTTTATATACAGAGACATACACATATATTTTTTGACGGCCAGAGTTTAGAGGGTGTAGTCTCTTACGAAATAGCCGTAAGTAACATTTAAACTTGAACACTACAACACTGCAAGTACGTAGATGAAATATATGGATACTAAACTAAAACAGGTGATTCAGTGTGCCCTGAGTGTGCCCTCGGCTTGCCCTGAGTGTGCCCTCGGCGTGCCCTCAGAGCTGGCTCTCATAAACTAGGCCGTGTGTCAATGTGGGTGAACACTGGTTAAGTGCATTCACAGCTAAAATATGCAAAGCGCAATTAAAAGTAATTATTAAATGGATTCAATATTAATTATTATTACACAACATGGAATCCCTGCAAAGACCTTCCCAGCTTTGCTGTGATGCCACCTGAGCTAAGTCCCCTTTCCCTGCCGCACTGGGGGACACCTCCCACCTGTCTGAGGGGTCTCACCCCCCCCCCCCCATGCTGACGGGTAGATTGGCGGCCCGTGGCAGCACCGTGCCATTATTCCTGTGACAGCCTTTCAGGTGGACTCAGGTACGACAGGCAATATCGCAGCGTGTCAGATTGCAAAAGCCGTGTCACCAAGGAGAAGGCTTCTCCAGTCACACTCGAGACTGCCCCCCCATGTCTGATCAATGAAATACCACAGTTTTGTTTTTTATTTAAAGAAAAAACTATAGGGACCTTTTAAATACATTAAACCACTTCACAGAACGTCTCTTTCCCTCTGAGATCAATAGTCATCTTGGCGTTCAATCACATTATTACCACACAAAAATCAACATTAGTCTTCCATTAAAGTTGTTTCTCTCCCTACACCTGCTCATAAAGTAATGCTTGTGAAGGCTGGCAAAAATGCCGGTCTGCTACAACAGAAACATGAGAATCAGACAATCATCGCCATGGGCAAGACGGCCAAGGGCCTGATTTGGCCCCAGCAGCTGAGGAGGTTATGTGCAAAATTCAAGGTAATCAGGCACTCTTGGGGTGACAAAGGCGCCGAAGAATGACCAACCATGATTCTCCTGGCAAAGCCAGTCATCAGGGAGCTTCTGCGATTGGCTAAAGATCATGCAATGGATGTTCTAGAACACCCATCCAGATTATTTGGGGGGGGTTGCCTACACCTTTAAATGTGTCAGTTTGTAACATCATCAGATTACAGGGCGCCTCAGTTGAGTTCCAGAAGTTTGTCGTTTGATTGCAGTCACAGCATACAGCAAGTAGCTTCGCCACTAGCTCGTTTCCATGGAGTTTTGGCAAATGGCCAATTATTTCCCCCCCATTGGCTTGAATTTCTTATGGGTGTATTATAATCATTCCTGTTAAATATATGAATCCCATTTGGTACATAATAAAATATGACCATTTGCCACAGTGGGCTCATTATTATCATAGTTGTCATGCCGAACGATGGCTCATTTAATAAGGCACTTGCTCACCGAGGTTCCACTTGAGTCCCGTGGTCTTGGTCATGCAGGGCCCCCCTATAGGAATCAGGGCGCACCAATCACCCTCCAGGCCCGTGTTAACGTCCAGCTGGTGCCACATGCCCTGCGAAGGCAAAGACAATGTCGGGAACTCTGTAGGGGGAGCCAGAACACCCCCCCAAACCATGCGACAGGAAACCAGAGTGGCGATCAATACACACTTCAGTCCTTTCACACAAATGATTTTGCTTACTTCAACAAGGAACACTTCTTTAATAACGGCTCCCTTTGAATAAATAATGACAGTGGCTAAAATTAACTAGCCTTTCCCGAAGACAGTAAAATAAAACATAAGCTTATAAAGAAACAATTACCCAAAACAATTACTAAGGGACTGGACTGTTGACCTAAGTAAAAGACTACATTAATCTACATATGTATGAATGCATGAGACTTCATTTAGTCAGATAATATTATGTAAACAATGGAAGTCCTCTTTCCTTCCCTGGGTGCCGGACAAGCTGAAGCAGAAACATTTTCACAACGTGACGTTAAAAGTGCTAGGGCCCGTTTCTGGGTCTGTCAGTAGGCCTACAACACAGGCTGGATAAGAGGCATGTTGGTAGGAGGAAGCACCACCAATTCACGGCAGCGGGGGGACTATTTCTGCACCCTGGACACCCGACTCAGTTGATTTGGGTTCTACATACTTCAAAGGAAGAGATGGCGTAATCTATCTTCAAAGCGAGAGGTGGCATGATGAACGAGGTGACGCCAATTACGGTGACCGACTGCATCCGAATCCTGCTGCCTGGCTGTAACAGTGAAGCAGCGCATCCTCATTCTGTACCTGTAGGTGTCCTGCGCTAACCCTCACACCAGTGATGGCTGGCTGATTATTTCGATCGTATAAAAACTGTTTAATCTCAACACGGATACACTGCATTAGAAGCTTCACCTTAGCAATTTGCCTTTAACACAGTGCACAGCAGACTGGTTTTACCCATTATATTTATAAATCATTGTTACTTGAACAGAGACAGCGCTAAATGCATCATTTGCAGGCCTGGGCCTTGCTGGCTTCACTCTGAATTCACTTTAAATGTAAGTCATTGCTCCCCACAGAGCGACCCGATTCACTATCTGAAGTATACTGCATTATCAGCAGAGGAATGTGTTCCTCTTCACCAGTTTCTCAACTTACTCACACTCCCTTTTTGATGGATAAAAAGGAAATCGGAATATTTCCAATTATGATGGAAATTACAAAATTACTGTACAAATTGTATATACTGCATACTCTTCTTGACTTTGCAAGCTTATTTGCGTAGACCACAAATCTGTCTGCACCCTACATCTGACGGTCTATCCTTTCTATGCATGTATACATGCTCGTTTATTAATGGCATGGTTTTATTTCTATTGCTGTCTCTATTATATTTTTAGTTTTTTGTACTTCTGTCCTGATCACATCCTTCATGCCACCATCTGTGCCACAACAAACTGCTTCCAATTTCCAATTTGCAGAATCTCATTAAGAAATTAATGGTGGCCCTCTTCACCTCACTATGCTACAGACCTATGATAAAGCAATAAATGCAATTTGATTAGTGACGTCCGCGGTTACATGACGCTGCCTACAGATTTAGCTCTTTACAAGACCAGCCTTGCAGACAATAAGACTCAATGCTAAGGGTGGTTCATTCTAATTTCCCTTTTGGCGAACATGTTAATCACCAGCTTAGCACGTTAGCGTTTGCCCACGGGGGGGGGGGGGGGGGGGGGGGGCAGGTTTCCCTACGATGCACTTAAAGCCGGCCCAGTGTCTTTATTGGACCTGTGCCATGACATCACCCGCTCTTGTTTAAATGCAATGCCTGTTCCCATTATGGGCCACGTGTCACAGTCCTAAAGGATGGTTTATGGCGCGGGCCTGTAGCATTATGGGATATTAAAATCAGCAAAAGGAGCCACTGTGTCCTATTATGAAACACCCAACAGTCTATCCTAAATATATAGAATTTTTTAAATGATCCCTGGAAGAAATGTAGAACCTATTGTGTTATTATATATATATATATATATATATATATATACAACAAATATTTCTTATTACTAAATACTACTAAGTTATTATTTATCAAAACATTATTCTTAATAATGTCTTAACACAAATATATTTTAATACCTTCAAACCATTTATTTATTATTGTGTATAATGGAAAGATTAAGCTTATTATTGTAAAACATTAATTCGTATAGTGTTATTTATGAGGGTATAACATAAGGGTGTTACTTATAAAGTAAGCGATACATAAAGATATTTGTATACGCACAACATATTGATGTTTTTCCACACATGTGGCACACCAGATTGTGTGTGTCACACGCTGACGCTGTGAAGGTTGCATTGTTTGCATTGATGTGTTTATGCTACCCAACAATTTGGGCGGTAATCCTGCGTCTGCATCTGAAGGCTTTGGCCTTCACCTTGGCCATGCCATGTACCTGTACGTCCCTGCCTCCCCCATGAGTCATCCATGGTTTGTGGGGGGCTGGTTAATGAGCCCCTACCCCAAAGGAAGTCACAAGCTGTAACATCATCACCGTTGCACACAAGAACACATTCAGATGAAGATGCCTGCATCTCTACCTCCGCTCACTCTCCACTCCTAGCCCCCTGGGAAGAGGCTCGTTCAGTTAATCCATTACAAACACCAAGCAACCAGAAGCTGTGATAGATACCTAACACATTTTTTTTCTAGTTAGTAGTGACTTTGTTGACAATGTCATCGTAAGTGAGTGGCTCTGGCTTCAGCTTTTTTTCACACCTCCCCCCCCCCCACTGCCAAACGGGGAGGAAAAAAAACAGCAGAATTTACTTCAGAGCCGCGTCTCTCGTTCCAGCCCAATTTCAAGCAACGTTTACTGGCCCGAGTACCTCGGACAGCTCCATCAGGAGAAAGGAGGTCTCTCTGCTCAGGTCCCGCTGAGAACGAGCGAGTGCGTCAGCCCACCTGCTCGCGGGCACTTCCGGTCGCCCAGAGGCTCTGAGAACTTCTGAGCCCTTTCTTATGAACTGGAGAAAGAGGAACACAGAGAGGGGGGGTGCTGGCTGTTTGACTAGTCAAGTCATGGAAAGGCAGGCTGGGGAGGGGGATTGAGTTCAGAGCCACTCAATCAAGACATAGAAAAGCAAGAAAGAAAGTTTCAATGAGACAGCCAAGCTTAAAAGAGGAGAATTCTCTATTTTTATTTATATAGAAGAAAAGTCCTTCTTGCTTTAAATCAGTGTGATTTATCTATATTGTCCCTTATGTAGGGGACACTAGGAGAGTGCCTGTTAAACAGGACAGTTGTTCAAAGAGAGTAATCTTGCTACAAAGATTCCCCCCACCTCAGAGTCCCCCAAGCGCCTTTGTTGTTTAACAATATGGCTATATTTTGAAAGTTAAAACTGACTTTTGCGTTGTGCCATTTTTCTATATATTATCCAAATGAAAACAAAAGTAATTCAACAATTGTCCTCAGTCTCCCCTAATTATAACATATTTCAAAATGCCACGAGAGTGTTTCATACTTTTCTGAGATTAGGCCATAACTACAGCGTCTTTCTTTGCTTTTTCTGTTTTCCTTAGTTGATTCCCTTTGTTTCTACATGTTTTTAGCACTAACTTCATGTCCGCCACACTTTCTTTTCCCTTACTTCCCCTCGAAAGGCCCTGTAGCCATGGTGACAGCTCTGATCGATCTGATACCATATGATCCAAACCTTCAGAAGAGAGAGAGAGAGATGACAGCAGATGGTGACCAGGCTGCAAGGTCTCTCTCCAGAGAGAATGATCGGCACATAATGAAGGCGAGCGGCGTAGAAGAGTAGAGAGACAGATGAACGAGAAACTTGTTTGTTTTACTACTTAACGGGAATAAAGCTAAGGAAAAATATGATTGGGCCCCAGAAAGGCACTGACATAAACCGAGCAGAGCTTGCGGACGCCGAAAGTGCCAAAGCAGCCTGCGTGGATGGCAGCCTCGGGGTTCACCCGCGTGTCAGCCTCGCCGTTCAATTATCCAGCGAGGTACCAGAGAGCCGACAGCCACTCCAGTTGGGGCTCCTTGTACTGGCCTGTTGCTGTGATTAGCTGCCATGTACCTGCCTGTGTTCATACGCGTTTACTTGTCTTAACAGCGCCACGGGCTGATCCGAGAGTGATCTGTCTGTCAGAACACCCCCAGGGGCCGCCATCCTTAGAGTCAGACAAAAGGGGGCTGTTAGCATAGGTACCTCGTACGGAAAATGCCCAGCATTTACATTCTGAAATTGCCCATCTCAGTGACTGGATCGAAGATCCTGGGGTTCTATTATATCGACCGCACCGTCGTCGCCCAGTAATATTTGTCTCAGAATTACATGGTACCACATTAAATGAACTTTCCAGCAATGGAGATTGGAACTGTCATGCTGATGTTTCTCTCCTGTTATTCGGGACACAACATCTAATAAAAGTACCTGTGCATTAGACTCGAGTAGTTATGGACTCTTATGGGTGCAACTCCTAGACATTTGCCTCCATGAAACCTGCACACAAGCAACAACAAAAAAAGGGGCGGAGTCTGCCGCTCCCCAGGAAGGAGATTATTCCGTGGTGCCGAGTCTGACTCCCAGGGGTTGATGTGTCTTGATCCCGCTCCGTTGCTATATATGGCCCAAGCGCTTGGAGATGCAAAGATGCGCTGGAGCTTTTGAAATGTGGCTCCATGCCTCTGGGATATTAGCAAGTTGCCACTTGCGATTTGTGCACTGAGCTGGAGACGTACGTATTCATCTAGCCGGAGCGGAAGGTCATCTCTGTGTCAGTTTCAGTGTCAGCACCTAACAGGCCCAGGCGCTCGGGACTGACGCCGCTGCCGTTATTATTAATCAAATGCCTGTTGGTGTGTGGATGTGTGTGCGTTTTCATGAGTGTGTGTCGTGTGTGTCTGCCCGTCTTTGTCTGTGCGGACCGTCCTCTCGACAAAGGAGTTCTTAATAGATTTACAGGATATTCAGTTCAACAAAAATCCACCCAACCATCCATCAGTCTATTTACTAGAACCCGATTATTTTTGAAAGTGAAACTATATTTGCCATATCAAAAGCTGCGTGTGCTGCGTGGAATAAATGAAAGTAAGAAGCGCAGGATGGTGAGAAAGCTGATGTGAGAAAAGCAGATGGTCTGCACACACACACACACACACACACACACACACACACACACCGGGCCCCGGGGAGAGGAGAAGGCCGGGAACCTTTCACACCTAAGGTTATGAGAATGGTGTGGGGGTGGGGTTTTCGTGCGAGCTAAGGAAGTAAATTACCCCCCCACACCCCAGCTTTTGTACATGTGAGAGACCAGGCCTTTAAAACGTGTAAATGTGCAGTTAAAAATCAAGAATTTGTAAAGCTGTTTTGTATTCTTTTGACTAAATAAACAGTAATTAAAGCAATGTTGTCTTTGAGAGAAAAACACAGTAATTAAAGGGTCATTTTCTCTGTCTGTTCTAGTAATTGAAAGTCAAGATCAGAAAGCCTTGTTTTTGTTACGGGTCTGTTTGGGCCTTCCTCACTGGGTCATACTTTACTGACTAAACCAGAGGCAGAACATTGGAGCTGTGCAGAACTTGGTCATAAGGAATCGCGCAGTTCTGAGATGTGCATTCGCTGGACTGCCTTCCTCCAGCTAAGGCATCACACGTGTCACTGTTTAACACGGCACGTTCTCATTTTTGTTTATTTTTTTAAACGTGCGTGGTAGTAAGTGGCACGCATGCACATGCACGCGCACATTCACACACACACACACACACACACACGGGCTCGTGCACAGAGAAAGCGGGAGAGAGAGCGAAAGCAGGAGAGCGATGACAGACAGCCAGTTGGAATGAATTTTTCGTGGCTCCGTCCCACCACATTATGCAGCAGATGGCGTCCAGGCTGCGCCAGGCGGGGGCAATCCCAGAGGTAAACCCATGAGAGGAAGGATGCTTATGGGGTAGGTGGGGGTTGGGGGG
>JAODKM010000100.1:80811-91888 GCA_026780845.1 Petrocephalus sullivani | reverse complement strand
CCCCATAAAGCAAAACTGTGCACATTTCAGAGTGGCCTTTTATTGTGGGCAGTCTAAGGCACACCTGTGCAATATTCGTGCCGTCTAATCAGCACCTTGACATGCCACACCTGTGAGGTGGGATGGATTATGTTGGAAAAGGAGAATTGCCCACTAACACAGATTTAGACAGATTTGTGAACAATATTTAAGAGAAATGGGTCTTTTGTGTATTTAGAAAAATTTTCCGATGTTTGAGTTCAGCTCATGAAAAATGGGAGCAAAAACAAGAGTGTTGCGTTTATATTTTTATTCAGTGTATATGTATAATATATGTATTTTCTTTTTGTATTTTTGCTGGTTAAATGTAAATTAAAATATTAGCCACTCTGTTAAATTCAGACCAGAGACATCATGAAAACATGCAAGAGCAATATGCACTAGCTTTCGATAATTAAGTCCTAAGGAAAGCTTTAAAAATTCTTGAGAAGAACACAAGAGGGCATTTGTCATTTGGTGAGACACCCTGAGACTGACATTAACAGGGACAAGTCAGCATTCAGGTTAATGAATGAGTAGACAGTGACCTTCATCTGCCAGCTTTGGCATTCCTCTCTTTTAGTAACTAAGCAGATGGTAATATATGACCAATGGTCAAAGTCTGTCCCCTGTGTGAACGATTAATCTGTGCAATAAAAAGACAGGAAATATCTTAAGGGGGTCAGAGTGACAACTCAGTCTGGAACAGAATGCCTTCAAACAACCTTTGTACAGAACAAAAACTTATAACTTGGCAGAATGCCATCTTTTGCAGTTACCGAAGCTTTAATGAGGTTTTCCATTTGCAGATGTGTGGGGTGAGACAGAGGAAAGGGCCATGGTGTCAAACATTTAAAGAGTCGAGGGCAGATGCCTCTCTGGTGTGTGTGAGATTAAAGCAGAGCCCAGAAGCTACTTGTTTGCACAGCTTTGAAACCCTGCATCAGAAACCCACTTCAAACCACATGTGGCCCTTAGCAACTCACGAAAAAGTCACACTTTTCTCATTAGGCAAAGAACATCTGGATATCGATGCCCCAAATCACCCAGTACCATCATGAATGACAAGGCTATTGCGATGCGGGCGTCCATTACCATGCAGCGACCGTGTTAGCGTGCTGCTGTGGCATTAGCATGCAGTGGCTACATTCAAGGTGGATGCATTGCAAGAGGAGCCTGGCTCGAGAGTGAGAATGTCGCCATCTCATAAATGAAATTTGTTCTGGCTAATGACAGTTTGAAATCCTGTGTATTTACGAGAGAAACTTTGCCGGGGAAGAAGAACGACGGCCCCAGGAGAAACAGATGTTTCTTCACTCCAAATTCCTATTCCCGCCCCCCCCCCCCCATCCTGCTTAGGTCCCATCATCCCCATGTGCCGTATCACCCACAAACTATGATGGAGCGCCACCCGCACATTCACTGGAGGTTTCGGCATGTTTTCAGAGTGGGACGTCCTCCGAGGACAGCAGTGGGGGCTGGGGGGGCTAGCCCTGCCCTGGCGACAGATTGATTTCCCTGTGGACGGGCGTCTCGGGGGCAGTGAAGTGAGGCGGACAACCCCCTCCCGGAGGCAAACCTGCAAACGGCGCTGCTTAATCTCCTCCAGGAGGATGGCGAGGCACTTTGTGAAGTCAGTCAGGTCCTGATCTGCAGTTTCGATCAGTCTGCACCCCTGTATCGGAGGAGAGACACAAACCACATCAGGAAGCAAATGGCAGTCATTACCGTAACACACATGAAAGTTCACCTCAGGTACACAGTATCACCCTGGTACAGAGTTATGTACTTATGTGGCCACGAGGAAGCAGGGAAGCTAATTATTTATAAATTATTTGATTATAATATATATATATATATATATATAATTAAATTATGTTGTTCTTTATTGCGGAAAGCTAACACCTTATTGCATTAAAATGCACAATGAACACAGCGCTGCATTTACAGGCATAACAACCTCTTATCTTGGCTTATTTTGCTTGCTCAAAAATAATAAAACTGTAAATGTTTTCAGTCACTCAGCACTTGTTTTCCCCCACAAGTCACAGGTAAATAGCTGTTAATGCGGAACATTACATGGTTCGGACTCTGGTCTGCTGGAAACGTCCTGTCGTGCTCAGCCCAGCCCTTCATGTCTTTTCCCCTGTTTTGCCCTCAGGCGGGGCTTGATTTGCCGCACCTGTCCCTCGTTGTGCTTTACCTCATATTTTACTCCGCTTGTTAGCCCTGTACACCTGTCTTGTGTTTAATCCTTGATGTCCTACCCTATTTAGTCGGTCTGTGTCCTGTTTCCCCTGTCGGTTGTTGTCGATGCTTTTGTACGCTCGCTGTCGTGTTGGCTCCCCGTGTTTCGTGCAATAAACGCCCCTTGGAAGGGCTTAACCCCGACAGCTGCAGTTATGGGTCATTCATCCCATCGCCAGCGTGACACGTCCCAACCCTTCTGCATTTTACCCAATCACACTTACCAAGTGTCCTCCACCTCCAGAGTGTTTCGACACGTGAATTATGAGCAGCTCGTGGCTGTCAACCCCCGGTACCTCTCTGTCTCAGGGTACTGGACTAAAACAGTATTTCCCCAAAAGCATTTGCTTGTACTAGCACAGTATTGGTAAAAAAACAGCAGCAGTATATCTGAAGGAGTCCTGACTAAAGATATTTGTGGTGACTCTGGGGGAGGGTCATGCCGTGCGATACCTTTCCCTCGTAGAAAGCTCTGACTTCAGGCGTAATGGAATCGAAATCCCCGCTGATGTAGTCAGGCAGGAAGCTGGAAGGAGGGATGGAAAGAGAGAGAGAATCACTTCAGCTACGTCCAGCAGCCCGCTGAAGGGAAAGACTGGCCAAAGAGAAGAAGGATCACCAAGGCATCAGTGCTTAAGTTCAGCTTGTGTGTTTCTAAATTAAACTTGATATCATGCCCATCCATTTTCTGTAAGCTCTCATCCAGCGCAAATTCTCTGAACCCATCTCAGGAAGCACAGGAAACAGGCAGGAATGCAGGCATACACTAAGGTCATGCTCCCCAAAAATCTCCCCAAAATCTATTTTTATTCTTGCTCAATTGGAGCATTTGCAAATGGACAGGTGGAATTGTTGGGGTGTGCGTGTGTGTGTGTGTGTGTGTATATGGTGGGGAAGTGTCGGGGGCCCCAGCGATTGACAGTGGCATACACCCTTCATCTGCAGCATAGACATCAATATCAGTCTTTCCTTCCCAAGACCGGGAATTTTTACCACTAATATGCAAGGCCTTCTATTTACTATGGAAACATTACTGTTGTTGCTCCACATCACATGCTACTGCTAAAGCTGAATACAAAGTACAAAAGGGTGATGGGGCCAACCCCAGGTCAGTGCTTAAATTTAATGTCATGTGTCCAACCAGGGGCACAAATACACATCATCATGTTCACACAAACATTAAAGAAGGGCACCAAGCCTCACACTCATCCAAGGTCAAACCATCCATCAGGACAATGACCTGCACCAACTGGGACATGTTTGCACAACGGGCTACACATGAGGAAACATGGATAACGGATAAGGCCTTTATATGCATATCAAATGCAGCCTACGATTTCTCAGGTCTACCTCAGGGTCTCTCCACCACACCCTCCACACCGGCCCACATCATAGACATCATCAACAGTAATAGGGCTGATCTCTGACAATGAGTTTTCTGAGAGAATTTCCAGAACCTATGGAGGTGCTTAGTGAACAATCTGGCACTAAACACTATTAAGACAAAAGAGCTTATCATTGACTTCAGCAAACTACTTCCAGTCTATATTAACAAAGCAAAATTCCTGAACAGTCACTTGTCAGAGGACCTCTCACCAAGAGTGTACTGACATAGAGCATCTCAGCATGGTCAGAGGACATCTCATTGAGAGTGTACTGACATGGGCATCTCGGCGTGGTCAGAGGACCTCTCACTGAGAGTGTACTAACATAGTGTATCTCGGCGTGGTCAGAGGACCTCTCACTGAGAGTGTACTGACATAGGGCATCTTGGCGTGGTCAGAGGACCTCTCATTGAGAGTGTACTGACAGAGCGTATCTTGGCGTGGTCAGAGGACCTCTCATCGAGAGTGTAATCATGTAGTCCATATGCCAGCTGCTTCTCTGCTGACAAAAACAATACTTTGGGAAGTGACTACCAACACTCAGAAAGTTACAGTCTACTCTGTACTGCAGTTATATGCATGGAAATCCATCTTCTGCAGCATTTACCCAACAGAGCACAAAAATCTAATACCTTAATTGTGCTTTTATGTGGCAGTTAAAAACTTTTAGTAGGCTTTTAGTTCTTTGGCGATAATCCAGCTCGCTTGTTTAGCTCAAAGGGCCACAAACAGGAAGTGTAAAACCATAGTAAGGCATCAATACTACATACACAGCCCTGGCACAATGAAGAAGAGGACACACAGTTCAAATATTAACAGAATATATTTATATTCTTATTCGGATTCTATTTATTTCAATGTTTGCTTGAGCGTTTAGACAGGAAGCAAAGGTAGCCAAACCTTGGGAGTCATTGACAAGTCATACCACCTTCTTACAACCAGTATTTATATATGTGACACAGCATCCATTCATTTATTAATGAAGTTGTGGCATGGCTGCAGAAGACAAGGACTTAAGGAGTACTTCCTATCAGTAACGGACCTCGTCAGAACCCTGGCGCTCTCAGTGCACAGGGTAAGGCAGCGTACCTGGCTTGGCGCTCAGGGAAAGCTCACTACAAAGCTGCCTGTCACACGTGAGGCACGGGGAACAGCACTTCACCCCTTCATCACTATTAATACAGAAAAGAGTAGCACTGTCCTGCATTTATCTTTGAAGTGCAGCCCTGACTCTCAGGTACTGTTTTTTTCCAGTCTTAGCTTGGATTAGCATCCAGTGTGTGGCTAATACTTTAATGCTTAAGAATGAGAAATAGCAGAAGAAATCATGAGTACTCATGAGTGCAGCGCAGTGAAGCCCCAGTGAAGCTTCTACCAACTCGTGGTGCAGCTCTCCATTATGCCCCAGCTGATGCCAGCCCGTCCCTCCTAATGATGTGTGCAGAATACCAATTATTTTCATTTTATCACCTCTTTACTTATTAAGAGCTTGAACAATATCTAATTTGGCTCACATAATTTATCTGCTGAATCAGTCTCTTAAACTGTTCTTAAAACGTTACCTAAAATATGTTAATACATGTGCAACCCTCACCACGAGAAGCAGTTTGATGATGGATAGATGGATGGATGGACTGATATTTCAGTGCACTAAATGAAGTTATTGGTCTACTACTGCATACTCTGCTGGTTTTTGCTGGTCGAGCAGGACAATGCTATCTGTGTAGTGCATCACCAAGGTTTCCACAGAGAATTCAGAAATTCATTACCTATTAAAACAGGGGTGGGGAACCTGATTCATGGAGGGCTGATGTGGGTGCAGGTATTTGGGATGACCTCTCAATCAGCCAATAACACTGGGTCGCCAGGACTGGAATTGAGAACCACTGCTTTATTATAGGCTAATTGAGAGGTCATTCCAAAAACCTGCATCCACACCGGCCCTCCATGGATCAGGTTCCCCACCTCTGTAGTAAAAGATGACGTGCATGTACTTTTTTGCTGTTGCGTGCACGCACACACACACACACACTATATTAGGTATGCCTGCTCATTACTGCAAACACCATGCTCGTCGAAGCAGCCAATGCTGTCTCTCCAGCTGTATCTACACACCGCAGAGATGGGGGTGACGAGGTCCAGCTACATTGCATTAGATTTATTTAGCAAGCGTTTTTGTTCAAAATGATGTATAATTGAGGATCAGAGAGTCGACTAATATCCGTGGGGCAACTGGGATAAAGGGTCCGGCAGCAAAATCCCCCTGCTAGCCCCTGAAGTTGAGCTGCTGACCTCCTGATTACAGGCCAAGACTCCCAGCCCACCCAGCCCGCAGGGTCCGCCCAGACCATCCAGCCCACAGAGCCCGCTCAGCCCGGAGAGCCCGCCCAGACCACCCAGCCCGCAGTGTCTGCCCAGACCATCCAGCCCACAGAGCCCGCTCAGCCCAGAGAGCTCACCCAGTCCACAGAGCCCACAGAGCCTGCCCAGCCTGCCGACCCTGCAGAGCCCGACAGAGCCCACAGAGCCCGCCCAGCCCACAGAGCCCGCAGAAGCGCACAAGTAATCAAATTATCTACCCAAATAATCACCGCTTACAGCGCTTCTGGACAGGGGGGCAGTGGACAGATGTTCCTTTATTAAATGGCCCCTGAGCTATTTTAATGTGTACAATCACTACATTTCCTTTACTTGTGATTATAGCTATATATATATATATATATTATATATATATGCAGGTTACCGTGGTCGAAAGACATGTCAGTACACAGCTAGCGCCAGCAAGGCGGCTAGCGGCAGTGGGGAGCGTCTGCCAGGGCCACCTGGACGGATTCATCCCCTTCGATTAACGTTGCTCCCATTACCCATTTATCATTGCAGCTTCATGCTGTGGGCTGCCATTCTGCAAAGTGCACGTGACACGTTACAGCCTCGTGCCACATGAGACAGGGTGCGACGAGCAATGTACAGTGGACATGTATCTCACACCTCACTTACAACCTGCAGAGAATGTCACATCCTTAGGATAACGCATCTTGGCGAGATAGCCTAGTGTTCAAAGGTATGCACTGCTCAGGATTTCACAGAGACATGTTACCTGTTTACCGGGATACACTCTCATTGCATGCCACACTGCATGTGACAGCATATTCACCACAGCAATGCATCAAAAAGCCTGCATTAGGCCAACTTGGCATCAACCATTAAGTCTACGCGCCTTATTAGGCGAGGACACCTCAAAAAAGAGCTGAAATTAGAGCTGAACATATGACTATTAAACAGTCCATTAGCTCCCTCACTTATCAGAAGGAAACCATTTGCTTTTGATACAAACAGTTCATAGATTATTCCTTCTGAATGCAAACTATCCTCCTCTGTTTTTCTGTATCTCCACAGACTACAGATCACCATTCAACATAAGAAAAAAAAAAAGGTTCATAACATATACTACCCAATACGCTATGGTAGAAGTAAGGAAAATACACGCATAAAAAATTTATACCATTAATCTTGAGAAGTATAAGTACAACTATTCACTAGGGAATGGGAAATAAAAGTCGAGTAAGGAAAGAATGCATTTCCCTTAACCAAGCATGACAAAGTCACTATGTAATGCAAGATTTCTCACTGCTCGACAGAAACAGCCACATTCACTATTCAGCCTTGAGAAAAGGGAAGGAAGAAAAAAGAAGAAGGAACACAAGCAATTCCTTCAGGGGGTCCCCTGCCTCGTCTGTGGTAAAGCGCATTTGCAAAACAGCAGCTCCAAAAGGTCTAAATAAAAGCCACTTCTGACGTGTGCAGGCAAGCGGCCCGTCGCTGGAGCGTCTCAGAGACCGTGGGGAGCACCTGCAACTCGTCCGTGCCCGGAGTGTCTGGGAGACCGCGGGGAGCATCTGCGACTTGTCCGCGCCCGGAGCATCTCGGAGACTGCGGGGAGCGCCTGCGACTTGTCCGCGCCTGGAGCATCTCGGAGACTGCGGGGAGCGCCTGCGACTCGTCCGCGCCCGGAGCATCTCGGAGACCGCGGGGAGCGCCTGCGACTCGTCTGCGCCCAGGGCGTTTCGGAGACCGCGGGGAGCACGGGCGTCTCGGAGACCGCGTGGAGCGCCTGCGACTCGTCCACGCCCGGGGCGTCTCAGAGACCGCGGGGAGTGCCTGCGACTCGTCTACACCCGGAGTGTCTCGGAGACTGCGGGGAGCACCTGCGACTCATCTGTGCCTGGGGCCTACATAATGAAGTGAGCAGTAAACAGACTTCCAGACCGCTCTCTGCTCCGCTGTCATTTATCAGGGAGCTGATTACACCTGCAGCGGTCAGCACTCAGCAGTGTCCCCTCACACGAGACACAGGGGGGTTGATTTTCAGGGGGGAGGGTTTCTCAGACGAAGATTTAGTAAGCTCGTCGTCATTCATCGTTATTGTTATTTTATTTAATCTAGCAATAAATACAGCAGGTCTAGCCATGAGGAACCTGCGAGTCCCTCCTTCATTTCAGAAATGGCAAACGCCCAGCAGAGACTAACCTAAGGGTCACCTGCTTGACACTCATTACTTATTTCGAAGGACCGGGGCACGGTTCTGATGACTCTGTCCGCTACCGCTGCCCCAGGAGCCCTCAGGAGAAACTCAGCCACCACAGGGCCTGGTTCCCCTGCAGACTGGACAGGCACGCACAAACCCAACAGGCACGCACAAGGCAAACAGGCAGGACAGGCGCGCACAAAGGCAACAAGCAGGACAGGCACGCATCAAAGCCAACAGGCAGGACAGGCACGTAAAAACCCAACAGGCAGGACAGGCACGCACAAACCACGCACAAAGCAAACAGGCAGGACAGGCACATAAAAACCCAACAGGCAGGACAGGCACGCACAAACCACGCACAAAGCAAACAGGCAGGACAGGCACACACAAACTAAACAGGCAGGACAGGCACGCACAAACCACGCACAAACCAAATAGGCAGGACAGGCACGCACAAACCATGCACAAACCAAACAGGCAGGACAGGCACACACAAACCATGCCCAAACCCAACATGCAGGACAGGCACGCACAAACCATGCACAAACCAAACAGGCTGGACAGGCACACACAAACCATGCCCAAACCCAACATGCAGGACAGGCACGCACAAACCACGCACAAAGCAAACAGGCAGGACAGGCACGCACAAACCCAACAGGCAGGACAGGCACGCACAAACCACGCACAATCCAAACAGGCAGGACAGGCACACACAAACCACGCCCAAACCCAACAGGCAGGACAGGCACGCACAAGCCACGCACAAAGCAAACAGGCAGAGCAGGCATGCACAAACCAAACAGGCAGGACAGGCGGCTAGAATATCAAGGTGGTGATGCTGAAAAGCACTATGTTATGCAAGTCAAGATCAAAGTCAAACACTTTGAGCATTTAAAGACAAATAACTAAGACACAAAACTGTATACACATTTTAGTATATTATTGAGAGAACAAGCGAAAAAACATTTGACTGACATAAACTGATTATAGAAGCCTGGAAAAAGTAAACACCATATACCTCAGAATGGCTTTGGTAATAATTACATGCTTCTGATCTGCCTGGAATTATGCACAGGCTTTTCAATTAGGGTAGGCAATTTTACTTACATAAGTTACTTACTTGACAGTTACGTAAGAATTTATCTACCGTACAATCATCAGTAGCCAAATTTAAACTTTCCTCTGTCGCCTCAGTCATGTGAGAACACGCACTACAGGGACGTAGCAGCTTAGGAAAAACGTGTCTGAACCCCCCACCTGAAATTAGTTTTTTACTAATATGGGCAAAATTGGCTTCTGCACCCTGGTTGGAAAATCTATGGAGGGGACCCCTGCTGTCCCCCCAAGAGGGACGTTGGCTCGAGAGGGTCGCCAGATGGGCCTCCCAGAGCCTATTCTAGGTCAAATAACAAGGCTGCTTAAGGCCACATGAGTCCTTGCCACTGGCTTATTTTACAATTTAATCTGAGAAAATAGAAAGAAATTAAAAATGGTAATTAGACTCAAAGAAAATGAAAATGCTGGAGTCAAGTCTAATCCCTATTCTCGCCTGAAGCAGCAGCGACAGACAGGAGGACCTTAAAATGATTACAAACCCCAGGATGATTACACTTGCAGTGACTACAGGGCACTGCACTGCTCAAAGAAGCAGGAGCAGAGGGCCTCAGAGCAGGGGGGCCTCAGAGTGGAGAGCCCTCAGGAGTTGCGATAAAGGGGCGATTACTCACCTGTCCTGGCGGCCGGCGGTGACATGGTACAGCTGGTTGGCCGCACCATCCGCACATGCCCTCATCACGGCTGAAAGGGGGCACACAGGGGGTACGGGGACAGGGCGCTCTGATAAAGACCATTTTGCAATGACTGCATTACAGCCCTTAAGTGCAGACCAGAAGTGAATTTTGTGCTTGCAAACCAGGTGACACCGTGACCAGACCGTCCGTCTTGAAGAGAGTATACGTTTATAAGCATAAGCTGTTCAAATTATCATTTTAAACTCATACAATGTGTCTAACTTGTAGCTTTCTGGAGATGTTTTGAACAGATTTCAGGCAGATCATGTTATTATTATTACTTTTTTTATTCAGCATTGATCTGTGGATAGTACCCACTTGAAACATTCCACCTTTGCATCATCAGGCAGCCTGCAATCGAGCCACACCTCGTCACGGACCCTAAAGTCAGTGTGGTTTAAAAGTCATGGTGACGCACGATCACTGGGTTTCTATATGTGTTACATATGCACATGTCTTTTATTATATATATCGCATTTGCTTCTAAAACCACGTACTGTGACCCTACACGAGCGGAGAGCCCAACAGGAAGACTCTGGCGAAGAATCTGCCATTACTGCAGCAGTAAGTGCAGACAATGCGTCTCTAATGGCAACGGGGGAGGAGCACAGGAGTGAACACTCATGATGGGATGGCTATTAGACTGTTACCCACCAAACCGTAAAACAAAGAAAGTATCTAATAACACCCAGTAACGGGCTACAGCAGGGTATCTGCAAATTTTTGATATGCAAATTCAATGACTTTTAAGACCTTCTCAAGACCAACACGGCAGCAAAAAAAAAAAAAAAACACAATAGCCAAGAATTTCTTTGATTTCAGCTCCAGTATGAAGTTACTCAAATTAGGTTCGCCGTGAAGACTTAAAACTGCCGCATATTTTACTATTGATCCCGCCCAAGCGTACTTACGTACCACTTATGTGCACCCCTGCCTAAAGCAGGGCTGATAGTGGAAAAAATTCCTGAGCCTGAACTTTTTTTCCTTGCCCCCAAGGTGAGTAGGGGTGGGGGTACTATGTATGCGACACACTTTTAACACATAACTTGTTGGCCCCTGGGCCGAAATATATAAACAGCCTATGTATAACCCGATCATCATTATTG
>JAODKM010000100.1:65979-78460 GCA_026780845.1 Petrocephalus sullivani | reverse complement strand
ACTTTTCAATACTTTTCAAGGCCTTAAAAAAACGTAATTTTTTTAAAGACTTTTTAATACTTTTCAAGGATCCGCGGAGACCCTGTACAGGGGATTCAATTTTAGGATATTCCATACCTTTACTGTCCAAGAAAATTGTCCATAATTTGTGGAAGGGGTTATTTTAGCAGGCCAGCGTAAACACCGTAAAATAAACAGGCAGAAAGAAGTCTGCATTACTGTCAAGCTTCCACAAGACACTGGGCACCAATTAGCCTGCCTGGAAACCAACCAAAGACAGGGGGACCAAGATCCATGAAATGAAATACAAGTGTGCAGTCTGGCTGACCGTCCAGGAAGAGGTTCAGGGAGGACAAACATTTGATTAACTGACCGAAATTTCTTAGAGAAGGCGGAATGCCCAAGTCCCCGTCCTCGCTCTCCTGTCCAGGAGAACCACGCAGCTCTGCGGTCAGAGCCCTGGACCAGAGAACCTCAGCTTATAGATTTCCTTTCCAAACAAGACAGCTTTAGCCTTGAAGGTCCTTCATTTTAGTTATTACTGTAAAATTCAGGTGGCAAAATTGCAGTGGACAAAGGCATCTGAGCAAATAAATATTTTTGCTCGCTGTGGATGGAAAGGCCCAGACTACGCAGGGGGAAAAACCTGCTGAACTCACCGGGCTACATGACAGGAATCTGGGGAAAGTACAATGCACTAAGTACTACAATGTCCTTGTAACATTAGTGAACCAAATCCATCCATTTTCTGAAACTGCTTGTCCTATCAGGGTTACAGGGGGTCTGAAGCCTATGGGCACAAGGCAGGGAATGGCCTGGGACAGGGTGCCAGCCCATGGCAGGGCACAAGGCAGGGAATGGCCTGGGACAGGGTGCCAGCCCACGGCAGGGCACAAGGCAGGGAATGGCCTGGGACGGGGTGCCAGCCCATCGCAGGGCACAAGGCAGGGAATGGCCTGGGACGGGGTGCCAGCCCATCGCAGGGCACAAGGCAGGGAATGGCCTGAGACGGGGTCCCAGCCCATGGCAGGGCACAAGGCAGGGATTGGCCTGGGACGGGGTGCCAGCCCATCGCAGGGCACAAGGCAGGGAATGGCCCATTACTTCATTACACAAAAAAAAATATCAGATTATATAGACAAAATGTGCTGGGTGACAGAACACAAGAGAAACTGGAGGATTCAAAATGGGGAATTACTGCAGTCAGTCAATCACTGCCTCAATCTACCCAAAGTGAACCAATAACGTCACTGATAAGAACTGAGTTACACCAATCAGGGATCGCAGAACACAATAATCCCACCCACTGCTGGTTTGCATCTCACCCAACCCTGAACAGCTGCTTAGGCAAGCCTGGTTGTTATAATTAGTGCCAAAGGTCCAAAGAGATATAGACATCATCCTCTCAAGAAAAGCCAGCGAGTGTGCAGCTAGGATGGGGCAGTCAGGATGCCAGTGTATACCTGACTAACATTGAAAGAGACCCAGGTGCTTTGGAATCACCTTCGGAGAGGGGGCTGAGGCCACACCCCCCTCCCCAGAACATTCACAGCACAATTCTGATTTTATGCTCAGATTGGATTCAGATTCTTGAGGGTTCACATTCATAACTACAAGTAACCTGTAACTGTACTATGAACACATGTGTCCTCTGAAATGGTTCAGAGGTACACATTAGTATGCAAAAAGACAGAGGAATTCCGATCTGCCCGTTTACATTCATGTCACGTGGCCATGAAACAGATACAGATCTGATCGAGGACCAAATATGAAAGTGACTCAAATGCTTTAAAAGATTGGATTTGTGTGTTCACACAGCCCTGAAAAAAAAACAGATCGGAGTCATTCAGGCAAAAAAAATCTGATTTGAGCCACTTCAGCTTGGTAGTGTCAACGTAGCCTCGAAATCTAAAGCTCAGCATTCCACTTCCTGCCCGGTACCCTCTGGAGACTGCCCCCATTTGCTGAGGACACCATGAATGCATCGTTTCATACGGTACCGTCAAAGGCACTCTACAGTTACAGCAATGACTCTGTCAAGCTTGATCTTTACATATAATTGTATAAGGCCTTTACTTTGTGCTAATCATTGTGGCCCGCACCATCTTGCTGGTATGCTTTTACAGGTACAAGCAGGGAAGAAACTTTATGATCTGACTTACTGCAAAGTGACATCCTCTGACAGCACCATGCTTGAGTTCACTGAGCTCTTCAGAACGACGCATTCTTTCACAATGTTTGTAAACCAGACTGCATGGCCAGGTGCTGGATTTTACACACCTGTGGCAATGTGTCTGAATCAATCTCCGGAAATTAAGTGATTAAGCGGTGTGTCCCAATACTTTTAACCATGTAGTGCATAAGCAGCTGGCCGTTTCACGATTCTGCAAGTTCACAGCCCAAAGCACAGACATCAAAGCCGGCTCCAGCCGGGCCTTTACCTGCAGGCCCGGCGTGTCCAGCTGAGGCTGCCTGTCACCTACCCCACATGGCAGACGTCTCTCTCCTGGTTAGTCCTGAAACTCAAGCTCCTTATATGGGCTAAACAGGAACCTAGTCTCCATACAGAACTTGCAAGACCTGCAAGTTTTCCTCTGCAATCAAAACTGACAAACACCGCAATAATCGACACAGACACTATAACTGAATCCACAAAACTGGATTTCTGACATACACCCAATGTCCCCTGGTTGAAATCATGTGGCCATGCAGATAACCATTTCAGCTACTTCCTTCAAAAAAAAAACTCTACTTGCTGCTCCATTATCTCCTCCGACCAAGTGGAGAGAGTACCAGAGGATTAATATGGATTAATGTTGCGATCTCCCTGAAATATGTTCAGAACATCCCACCCGTGATAATTAAATTCTAGATCCTTTGTGCAGTGCAACCTAAGCAAAACTGTGTCACACGGCAATTTATGGCTAAAAGCTTCAGCCCAATCATTCTCAACCTTGATCTCCAAATGGGTGATGCTGCAATTTTCACCTCATGGCTCAGAATACTTGACTGCAAACATACCACACTAACCACCATAAAGTGCCAATCTGTTGTCCTTCGCTAAGGGAATTTAGGCTTACTTGACTGATAATCTTTAGCTAACAAAGACCCCATTGTTAACAATGCTGCAAAGGGTTTACATAATAATAATAATAATAATAATACCTTTTCCCCAAAGCACTTCCAGGTAGTCTGCATCCAGAGGTTGGTTAAGGATCAATAAGCAGATCTTCTGTTTTCCTGGTGGAGGGAAGACAAAGGGACAGATTTTATAACTACATGGTGCTTCAAACCACATACAGATTTAGAGGAAAATTAAACACAGAACTGCTATAAATTATTCATCATGTGAACATTCTTAAACATTTAAATGTCACTTTTACTAAAAAAAAAAAAAAACTATTTCCTTACAGTGGTTACTTTGAGAACTTACTGTCTTAGTACGACTAAGTACGAGTTAATTCTGCAGAGATATTTTTGCAGAAATTAAGGGAATTATGGGTTTTTAAGAGGCACGCAATGCCACGAAACTGATGAGTTTTCCCTGAACTGACACTAAATCAATTGCAGGATGAAGGGCTTGGAGAAGCTACAGCCCTGACAGTGTCTCTCCTCTGCTTTGTCAAAGTCTGACAGGGATCACAGTGACTCCCCTGGCAGGGCAATTTAATGCTTTTACTGCAAACACACATCTAGGTTATTGCCAGAGACAAAAAAAACCCATCTTATATAACTATTTCAAACCAAATGGAATAATCCACACTGCTGTGAGCAGTCAGACCAGTCGCACGCCGTGGGCCACATCAGCCAGGGCCAAATAACATTCCCGCCAAAAACCTGCTCCGATGCATCCACACGTAGCCACCACTCCACACTGACTGTCTTATAATTCATCTTAATCAAGAAATAAAACAAGAAGTCAACCCGACTTCAAAGTGTCGTTCTTGTTCCGCTGATAACTTTTGCGACTACTGGCATCATGCAAACTCACATGAGGGGCACCTGATTAAAACATGCTGATAATCTTTATTTTATTATTACAGGTGGTAGCAATTATCTGACAAAACTAAATAAACACAGCAGCAGCTTGGGAATTGAGGCTAATTAGTCAAAAGGGCAGAGTAATTGTGACTTTCAGGAATTCGCTGCTTTGATGAAACATAATGAGGAAAATCAAAGGATTTAAAAAAAAAAATCAGGGGATGAGAAAGGAGAGCAGGTGGCACCTCCCTCCTCCCTCTCCCTCCTCCCTTCCTCCGGGTGACACCTCCCTCCCTCCCTCTGGGAGACACTGTCCCTCCCTCCCCTCTCTCCCTCCTCCCTCCCTCCGGGTGACACCTCCCTCCTCCCTCTTCCTCCCTCTGGGTGACACCTATCTCCTCCCTCCCTCCTGCTGACACATCCCTTCTCCCTCTCCCCTCCCTCCAGGAGAATCCTCCCTCTTCCCTCTCCCTTCTTTAGGTGACACCTCCCTCCCCCTCCCTCCGGATGACACCTCTCTCCTCCCTCCCTCCAGGTGACACCTCCCTCCTCCCTCTCTCCTCCCTCCCTCCCTCCAGGTGACACCTCCATCCTCCCTCTCCCTCTCTCTGGGGAGAAACCTCCCACTTCCCTCTCCCTTCCTCTGGGTGACACCTCACTCTCCCTCCCTCCCTCCCGGAGACACCTCCCTCTCCCTCTCTCTGGGGAGACACCTCCATCCTCCCTCTCCCTCTCCCTCCCTCCGGGTGACACCTCCCTCTTCCCTCTCCCTCCTCTGGGTGACACCTCCCTCCAGGAGACACCTCCCTCCTCCACCCCTCCGGGAGACACCTCTCTCCTCCCTCCCTCTGGGTGACACCTCACTCCTCCTCCCTCCAAGTGACACCTCTGTCCTCCCTCCCTCCAGGAGACACCTCCCTCCTCCCTCTCCCGCCCACTGGGTGACAACTCCCTCCTCCCTCCCTCCTGGTGACACCTGCCTCCTCCCTCCCCCCGGGTGACACCACCCTCCTCCCTCTCCCTCCTCTGGGTGACACCTCCCTCTCTCCCTCCAGGAGACACCCGCCTCCCCCCCCCTCCGGGAGACACCTCTCTCCCCCCTCCCTCCGGGTGACACCACCATCCTCCCTCTCTTTGGGGAGACACCTCCATCCTTCCTCCCGCCACGTAACTCCTCCCTCCAGGTGACACCTCCCTCCCTCCCTCCCTCCATCCAGGTGACACCATCCTCCATCCAGGTGACACCTTCTTCTCTCCCTTCTCCTTCCCTCCCTCCTCCCAGTGACACTTCCTACCATTCCATCCATCTCTCCTCCTTCCCTCTCTCCTCCAAGTGACACTTCCCACCACTCCATCCATCCCTCCCTCCTACTTCCCTTTCCTCCAAGTGACACATCCTTCCCTCATCCCTCCCTTTTCCTTCCCCCCTTCTTCTTCCCTCTCTCCACCCCTCTCCTCCAAGTGACACTTCCCTCCCTCCATCCCTCCCTTCTCCCTTCCTCCCTCCTCTTTCCCTCTCTCCATATCTCACTCCACTCCATTCCATCCATATACCAGAAACTGCTAATGAAGCATTTCTCCTTTGAAATAATTAAAGTCACGTTTCAATATCCCCTGCCATACCCACCCATCTGCTGCCAATTAAAGTGCACGTTTAGCGTAAAAGAGCCACTGAAAATGGTGGCGAACCCAGCATCATGGCCACGTGTTCAACCCCAAAGGATATGCATGTATAAACTCTCCCACTAAAGCAAGAGGGCTGTAAAACACACGTTTCGTCCATGACAATGCCAACACAGTTCAAATCATGCTCAAAGAATCGCTTTCGCACAACAATTATGTTCAGAGCACTGAATTAAACATCTTGCTCTCTAAAGCTGTTGTGTTACTCAGTTGGTATCTTCAACCAAAAGTAACATTGTACTGCCACCTTTAAGAAATATCGGGGGACTGTTGCTTTTAAATAAAGCACTATACCTGCATTCAACATGGCATGAAGCTGTGCATGTCTGCCACATGCTGAGTAACCTACCTCTTACACCATTAACCACTGGCTCATTCCATCAAAATGTGCCATGTGTTCCACCAAAAAGCGCCATCTCCACCTTAAGCAATTTAACCTCATCGGGTCAAATGCAGCAGCAGCTCATAGAAACGCTTTGATAGGAATACAGAAATGGCAGATAGCTGCCGGGTGTTCTCACAGCAGACAGAGCCTCCTGCGAACAAACGATCTTATTTTGTTAGAGCGTGGCAGACAGGAGACGGCATGACACAAGGTTCCGGAACGTCACGGTCCTCCTGAGATTGCCTACTCCTCACAGGGGGGAGCAGGTGAACCCCAATGCAGAGATAGCGTTTCCACTTGCCGAAATGAGTACGGGGTTAGGCTGTCTAAAAGGGACCCTCACCCTCAAACCAGTTTGCATTTTAATAATTTTATTTGTTTGCAACTGGGGGGAAAATATTATTAATAATATAAGATAATAATTAGTGTTGAGTGAACCCGACCTTTAAAGTTCAGGTCCGTACCGAACTTTATAGTTTTTAGTACCCGGACCCGAACCCAAACTTTGCCGTAAAAGTTTGGGTTTGAGTTCGGTGTTCGGGCGATTAATAAAGCTTGTTGAAAGGCTGCTGGGTAGCCAATCAACAAGCTTTTAAGCTGTGTGCCCTTAGAAGCCATCACAGTCATGCCTACTAATGGTATGGTTGTGACTGGCCGGTGCATCATGTGACCCAGCCTCTATTAAAGCTGGATCACGTGTAGCACCGCCCATCAGCTCTGAGTAGTGCAGGGACAGGAAGCAGGCAGCTGAAGTGAGGGACAGTGTTAGGAATCTCATCTGGCTATTTGTTCTGTTGGTGACCTATAGTGATTTTTTTGTGGGTGATATACGCTAGCTTTGCACCCCTGTCAAAGAAATATAAGAATTAATCTGGCTGTTATTTCTCTGGGTGACCTATAGTGAAATTCCCTGTTAGGGTTGCCACATTTCATGCAGAAAAATAAAGGACGCCTACCATAGTGGGGCACTATGTGCCACAATGTGCCAAGTGACGCAGCAGTGGTGGTGAATCAAAACTTAAACCACGGTCTCAAGAAAGTGTTACGATACATACTTAATATTTGAAGTATTTTATCGTCAACGGACATAAAAATAAACTGGATAAAAAACTTTTCAGTTATAAACTCCAACTGATAATGAAATTAGCATAACACTTAACAAATCGAATTAATCTTCAGGATAAACATAGTTAACTCAGCCATAACCTACTAATATAAATAAGACAAATTATGCCTTGTTAAATGTGTTTTTGTAAAGTGGCCTTGAGTGTATGAAAGGCGCTATATAAATAAAACGTATTATTATTTTTATTATTATTATTATTATTATTATTATTATTATTATTGTTTTAATTAATCCAATGGCGTTATCGTACAAATTGTGGACGGGATGACGCTGCCTTCATTGCAACTCGGAAAAACTGGCCCAATTTTATTGTTAAAAATGGAACAACTCCGTATTTTAAGGGACGTGTGGCAACCCTGTTCCCTTTCTAGCATACTGGGCATTATCTAATTTGGGGGGCTATGGGGGACCCCAAAATCCAGGGCCGAAATGTAATCCCAGTCCAACCAGATAACATGATAAGCATGGGCGGCTGGCATGCGAGTCTGCAGCTGCCTGATGGAGCACAGCTGCCTCGGGACGTGCTCATTACGCCGCACATAGGGGGCGCCGGCGCACTTCAGCCCTGACCTTGCCATTAACAGCGCATACTTCTCACAGAGCTTCGGGTACTGGCATAATGAGGGTATAAACATTAAAAAGTAAGGCAACATGGAGTGTGTTTGATCCCTTTACGCGGGGGCAATCATTTAACCCCAAAGTCCTTGCATGAAGAAAATGGAAAATTTACATTTATTTACATTTAACAGACACTTATGTCCAAAGTGGCCTACAACTAAGGCAGATAGCACATTTTAAAAATGATCATCATCTGCATTACAAACTGAGACTTCAGAGGTCATCTCCAGACCAGGTACAACCAGACATTTTATATTTTAGAAGGACAAAAACATTTGACAACCTTTTCTGTCAAATATGACACGTCTCCGCAAACCCAAAGTCAACCACAGGAAATATTTACTCTGACAAAATATAGAGAATTCATTTTTATTCTCAAAATAAATCAGGGAAATTACCCGCTGGCAGCAAGCAGTCCAGAGGAGTGAAGGTGTCCTCCATGGCTTCCCATGTAGCTTCTGGAGAGGATAAATCAGAAACAGACTTTAAATATAAAATAATTCAAAGCATTCAATACACTACCTGAATGCGTAATGCAGGTACTGCCAGGTATCCATCAATAGAGGCATAGTTTAAGCCATGTCAGCACAAGCGATAAAATCCTTAATAATACCACCCAGCTTCACCCCCTGAAATCTCCCTCTGCTGCCACTACCTTCAGGAAAGCTCTAGATGTCCCCCACTAGCAGCCCGCGATGGCACTGAGAACATCTATATCCACGAGCAAGCAGAAGAAGCCACACTGCATCTGGAACATCTGGATGCAGATTCCATAACACACCAGGTCCACCTCCTTTCTGCTTCTACAGTAGGATAGAACAAGCTCTTTCCAGGGCAGAAAGACTCATTTAGCTAACACAGCCCCTCATCCCTCCCTCACCAAACATGCTGCCAGGCCAAGTCTGGAGAGTTTCCATAAAACCGTATGAATGTAAACCCAAGTTCACATCAAAAAACATGTTCTGGGATCCTAGCTGTTAAATCTTGACAGCAGACTGGTTTCATAAAAGCAAAAGAAAGGGAGCAGGCGGTCAACATATCCAACTTGGATATGCAGACTAATCAGCAATACGAAGCCAGCCTTAGGGCCAAAACACGGCAGGAACATGCCAACAGGGAGAATATACCATGTCAAGATGGTACAGGGCATAGCGCTGTAACACGGCAAGAACATGCCACAGGGAGACTATACCATGTCAAGCTGGTACAGGGCATAGAGCCGTAACATGGCAGGAACATGCCACAAAGGGATGAAACCACGTCAAGCCGGTACAGGGCATAGAGCTGTAACATGGCAGGAACATGCCACAAAAGGACGAAACTACGTCAAGGCGGTACAGGGCATAGAGCTGTAACATGGCAGGAACATGCAACAGGGAAACGATATACACAGGGAGAAGAAATGATTATCCCATGAACTTGACCACAAAGTCCTTTATTAAAATAATTTGCACATTATAAAAGTGGCATTACTGTAATTATAAATAAATATAAAATATATATAAATATAAAAGCAACAACCGTACAGAACAGAATCCAGTACTATGCTTTATGTGTTATTAATACAACGATATCCAGATAGTCAGCCGTAATTTCGGCACAGTGACGGGACAGACGCAGCAGAAAGCTGCTCAGTGTGATTATCTCAACGGCGTCCTACAGAAGTGAGGCCTGGTCATCCAGAGCTTTTTGGGGCTATATACTGGGACTTTTATGTGCTGTAGGTATAGAATAATTAAAGTGGTCAGACTGCAAGCAGAGGGCTGCTTCTGACTGCGGACAGACGTGGCCTCGTGTGCTGTTAGGAAGCCTTGCAAGCGGATATGCTGCTCCCATCAGATCTGGAAGAATTGCAGCCCCGGTACATACTGCCTACAGTGCTCCAAAACAACAAATATTGTCGTGTTTTCAGAATTTTGGTATGGAAAGATATCGGTCCTGGTGACATCCCTAGTAGGAACACGCCACAGGCAGGCGGTAACGTGTTAAGCACGTTTCCTAGGCAGCCACCACGCGCCAGGCACAACTGCGTAGCACCAAGAAAGCAGACGTGGGACTGTTGCCTCGGCACACACACGCGCATTGCACCTGCCATACCCACGGCTGCTCATGTGGCCGTCTCCGTGACGACCAATCCTGCAAAGCCGCAGCAGAGCGGGCCTCCAGCTGCAGGAGCATCAGGGCAGCTTCTCACAGTGCCGGCTGGTATCGAGCCCCCGCCAATCAGGAGGCAGCCCCATTCCCCCCCCCACTGTGTGCTGGGAACCGGCTCCAAACAAGTCCAGCTATGTCAGCACTACCATTCACTCCCTTTCTCGGGAAAATCGACTAAATCCATTGCAGCCAGTCATACCGCCTGCGTCTCTCTCTCTCTCTCGCCAACATCTCCAAGCTGACAACAAAGCCAGAAAGCAAGCTTCCCTCCAAGCCGGAAACACTCAGAATGCAGCAGAAAGGTCCAGGATCGATAAGGGCTGCTTAATGTCGATGGCCGTCAGGATGCTCACCATGTAAGAGGGAGAACTTATACCCAAAGAGGCTGTCAATTAAAGTTCCAGGACACGGGCTCTTACTCTTAAAGAAAAGTGCATCAGCCACAACAGTTTTTAACAAGGAAAAAAAAATAAAAAATTGACAAACTAGTTACAAAGCATCCCCTCCCCCATTGCTTCTGCAAAGTAACAAAATAAAAGTTTCTAAGGAGGGAGGGAGATCAATATGGGCGGCGAGAGGGCAGCCCTGGCCATACGACATGTGGCAGACAGGAAGAGGGCCCCAATGAATGCCCTTATTCTTTCTCTCCGGTCGCCCATCGCCCCCTCAGCCCTGGTCACATGGCCAGGGAGGCTACACTGTGCCCAGCATGGGCATGCTTGTTGATCCGGCCGTGCTCTTCATAAAACCGGGCACCTGACGGGGGGGTGGGTAGGAGTGCCCACACCCCAAACAGAGACCCACGTGAGTACTTTCTCCTTTTCTCCGACCCTAAATAGACCCCTGCAGTAAACATAAAGTTATAATACAAAATAAAAAATAAACAAAAATGCACAAATGGGGAAAAAAGAGACTGACCCAACTCGCAGGTCATTCCAGTTGCTATGGGAAATTCCTTTATTCACGTTGTCAACATCATTATTTATTCACAAAAGCCTTGGTTCTCTGTAACTCTGCGTCTCCACCCGAGCCCGTAGCGGGGGGCAGAGAGGGCCGGAGCCGCTGCTATCCCAGGCCAGCTTCGCAGATAAGCTTTCTTCCAAGTCGTTTTCTTTTCACCTTCTTCCGTCAATCATTCAGCGCGGAGAGGCTCGAGAGAAAATAATCTGGCCAGAAAACAACACGGAAAAGTTTACCGGGAACTTTTTTAATTCCAGGCGAAGCGCGCGGTTATTTAATTAAATCATATAACGCGACCGTCTAACGTAATTTAATCAGCAGACCGCCCACGCCGTGCCCACAGTCTGAGGAAATGTCTCGGCCAGTTATGAACCCGAACCCGGACACGCATCAGGCCGAAGATCGTTTCGTTGTCGGAAGGCGAATCTCGCATCACTTTGAGCCTTTCGGCCCGGTTTTAGGTATCGCTTAGCCCGCCTGAATGAGGTGGATGCGCGGCGTGCCGGCCCACGCCGGGGCCGTGACGGGCGCCCATGTGCGCGGCTTTAAAGGCGAACAGGAACCCCAGGAGGAGCCCGTTACGGGGACGGCTCGCCTCCGAGCCCGCGACTGCGCCGGTAAGCCGGCTGGACGCCGCGAAGCGCGGGCGAGCGTGAGCGGCGGAGCGCGCGTGCCCGAAGCACGCCGCCGGGATACTCACCGACGCGCTGCCGCTTCCGAAACCGACGCCGTGGCCGCCGCGCTGACGCACAAGACGTGCGCGTCCCGTGCGTGCGCGCCCCGCACGTCCGCACAGCGCCCCCCGTGGTCGCGGAAGGCTCAAACAGCCGCCGTACTTTATTTATTAACTGCAGTGTCAAGGCTTATTTATACTACTGCGCACACACACACACACACACACTCGTTCGTTTTTCTACTGGCCATTAATTTCTAAAGGAAAAAATCCTAATCATGACGCCCTTAACCCCTACCCAGCCCCAAGTTTAACTATACGTAACCAAAATATGACATTTTTGGCATTCTTACATTTTTGATTGCATTTGCAGATTTTTATGAAATCAAGTCGGAAGTTCTGAGGCCCAAAAAATTAACCTCACTCATATGTGTTATAGGAGTGTGTGTGTGTGCGCGCGCAGCTTTTTAATTCTTGCAGTGTGGGGACCCAATGTCCCCACAATGTGATTAAAAACCTGCTACTTTTTACCTTGTGGTGACAATTTTTTGGTCCCCACAAGGATATAATTATTTTTTTTTTACATACACACACACACATATATAATACATATCTTCTTAGCAAAACATTCCTTGCTTGTGTATGTGGTGTGAAACTGAAAGAAAATATATAAAGCAAATGGGGGTGATTAACCGGGCTGTTGAAATTTTATTGACGCAATCCCTTTCTCTTTCCCATATAAGGACAAAGGCCAAGGGTCAAAGGGTGAGTGAATGATGCCACATTGTGTGCTGAAACCCCATTCTTGTTTTGAAATTCTGCTGATCGCCCTTGTTCTCTGATAGCAGTCATCACAATCTCACTGTTCCTCTATCCTATTCCTCTCTCTCTGTGTCCCCCC
>JAODKM010000100.1:52302-65879 GCA_026780845.1 Petrocephalus sullivani | reverse complement strand
CTTTATGCTCAACTGATTGGTTGAAACAAAATCCTGGTCCGGATTTTTACTTTCTGGACCTGAAATTGACACCTCTGATTGGAACTGTATGCATGGATTGTCTGTGTTTTTTATGGGACCAGTCCTTCAAGCTTTAGGTATTTCATGAAATACAAAACGAAACCTTAAAAGTGCCATTTTAAAGTGATTTGCTTAGAGGCTATTTTCTGCACTGTTTTGATGAGCGCAGCTTTAATGAACACTGAAGCCCACTGCTAAGATACTTTAGGATCTCACACAGAAGGACAACTAATGTAGGTGCCACAACATGGTGCAACACCGAGGTTTACAATTTGTATATTTAACATGGGACCATCCATCAAGGTCGATTAAGAAAACATGTGCTGTTCATTTAATCACAAAGTCCCACGGCACAGAGGGTCCAAAATTTCCCTTCCCTCTCGAACAATGGAGAGTGTTTCAGTCGCAGCTACAAGCCAAAACCCGCTACCTTCATTTAAAATGGGTCAGGATTAATGAGTTTGGTATAGCAGAGGCCAGCCTCTGCGGGGCTTGGGGAGGGCTGTGGATTGGGGGCCATATTGGCAGCTCTCTTTTGTTTGGAGAAGCGGGCGCATAAAATTATTATTGGTGTGGTAATTTAAATTTAATCTCACCTCTGGGGGACCCGCTTTATAGTCAGGAACACAGAGAGGAGGACTGCATCCATTCAGTAATGCAGGACCCAGTGAACTTTAGTGCGAGAGGGCTCCCACTGAGCAAAACACTAGGCACTAAGCATGGAGACAAACGGAAACGGCCTTCCGAAGCACCTTTGTACTGACCTGCCTCGTCTTCCGATAATCGCTAGCACATTTTATATATTGAGTGTGGGTAGATTTGCATAATCCATATTGAAGACAGCAGTGAGAGTTTGTAAGTGTAAGTACATGTATGGAGTCTGCCTTCGGAATGACGTTTCACACAACATCGCCAGCCAGTGTCGGGGCGGAGTTATGATCCAAACCTTAGAATCGATAACACTCCATTATTTACTCTTTTACCCAAGTTACACTGTCCGCGTGTGCCATCTGATTTCACAAAGCGCCTAAAAACTCAATGTGTGCCATTTGGAGATTTCCATATGTGCCAGGGCTGTGACACACAATTACAGGACCATTTTATTAGAATTTAGTATATTCTATTCTAAATAGTAGTACAGTATAACGAATTTCAATAGGCCTATTTAGCAGGGTTCCATTGTAATTAGAAAGTTGCTATTAGTATATCAGTGTTATACCATTTTAGAGGGTTTAGGGTTAAATAAACAGATTTTTTTCTTTGGTGAGCATTCTCACTTAAGTGTAACCACTTTATATTCTAACCATTGTTTGCAGGTAATTGGGATGTTTTTAATTAAGGAAGTACCAAATAAATACAGGTGTCAGTGAATTATTAAATGTTGCATTTTGTCCAAATGGGCATTTAATACTGTAGTAAACAGAGAGTCCACAATGAACGAACTGTTTAATGTGCTGCTCACAGCAAAAAAACGTACGACTGGTGATGTATGTATTATGAGAAAAAAGTGATGGGCCTACACAATGAGAACGTTAGGATAAACAGTGAGAGACCAGGTCTATCCGAAGCTGGCTTGTTCACTAAGTGGCAGTGAAAACGACGCATTTTCACTGTGGTATAAATATAAATCATGCACGTAGGTTTCTGTGCCTCCAATACGGAGAAGCCTTGGCTTGCAGTTCCCTAATTTGTGTCTCGCGGGGGTTATGATTGCCGGACCGTACCAACTCGGCGGAAGGAACGGGGGGAGGCTGCGGGTGCGGGGATGATGGACTGCGGTGGGGGGGGACCGAGGCAATGCTCGCCGGTAACTTCAGCACCTGGACAGCGACCCGCAGGAGGCTCGTCTGCCCTGCGGAGACTTTCTGGCTGCGTGAGGGGGAGCGATGCGGATGAGCGGCGCGCACTGAGCGGCGGCCGGCTGCTGGCGTGTGCTGCGGGGCGCTATATGCCGAGCGGCGCGCACTGCGCACTGCCGTGACAGAGCCATCGGCTTGGGGCGCAGAGGCGGGCGGCATCCTCTCTGCTGGCTGCCCGCAGCACCGATCGGGACTGTGTTTCTGCTGAGTGCGGAGGGGGGGCACCACGCTGGGGGGAAGCGGAGCGGGGGACTCGCCTGTTTCTTTGTTCCGGAGTGAAAGTGCGAAGATGCCGTGGCTCGGATGGAGGTTCGCGCTATTGCTGTGGACGCTGAGCCGCATCCGCGGCTCCGGCGCGGCGCTTCCAGCATCCCGTAAGTGGCAGCGATCGGCCGTCGCACTCCGTGCTTTAATGCGTCGCAGGACGTGCGGGAGGCTGCCCATCGGCCATGGGTCCCGGCACCTTCCTTTGTTATACAAGCATGCATGTATGCACGCCTGAATTAAACCTACCACTTTTGGGTACTTAAAAAAGGTGTCGCTATGAATGAAGCTGAACTGATTTTCGCCAAACCGGTCTCAGATTTCCTGACATTTGTTTATTCTCTAAATATTATTTTGCATTTGCAAGCCTGTGTTGGTTATGTGGTGGATAGGGCGCCCGTATGAAACAGTTATATTACATTGTTATTTGTATTCTTAGTGCCAGTGTTATTTATAGCTTTGTTGCTATATTAATATAAACGGTCTGTTTTCATGTTAGGCGCATCGCAGCGTGAAAACGCTACTTTCCAACAGCGGGCGTGATAGACGGTGATTTATAAACTTGGTTTGTTGTTGTACAAGCAAGTTATTGATGTGGCATTTCAGGCACACATTACCTCTAAACTTTCACGGATTTTGATATTTTATTACTTTGTGATAAAGGAGGGTGACCATCTGGACAGATCTTTGTCTTTGTGGTTCACCTTGCCTTCCCAGCCTGTCCCTGCTCCTGTCTGCAGACCAAAACTCTAACTGCAAAACACGACTGTCAATCCCACGGTGCCATTTGTAACCTCAAAAGCATATGATATCATATATTTATACATTTCCTGAAATGTGTCACGAGTTTTCCGGCTTCGATTTCCCACATGTTCTGTGTATTTTTAAAGGCAATAATACACAGTCAAAATATACTTACCGGTAAACTTTGTTCCTAAAATTGCTATAGCTGAATCAGAGTACCTTCATTCGTTTGTATATACGCACATTTCTGTGACTTTTTAATTGCTTGATCTCTTCAAACTTACTTCTCCAAACAGCGACCGCTCTTTTTGTACACCAAAGCCACTCATGGCATGTAACTTTTTATGACTTAAAGAAGCGAACAGGTGAGTGAATGGGGATCATTATAATTATAATATGTTTGTATATAATTATATAAAATATAATCATTATATTTGGTATAATTATTGTATTACATATAACTTACTTAATTTACAATTATAATGCTGTTAATAATCATTAGCAGCACTGGGCTTTAACGTTAAATGCAGCATTTACCGCTGGCTTTGCGTCTTTTTTTATCGTTTCCTTCACAGTATTTCGCCGCCGAAGAGCCGCGGCCGTCGCTCATTTAATGACTGATATATTTCTAGCCATCTAAGCAGAATCATACAGCGAATACTGTTTTATCATTCAGGTTATAGTTTGACAGCTAATTAAAACAAAATAAATCGTTTTCTAGCATCCGTCTTCTCGGAGTTTCGGCTGTGCATATTGATATACGCTCCGTGGCACTTTCAGAAACACACGGGGCGGCTCTGCGGGGCTTGAGCTTTCTGTCCGCCTCCCGTCCGCTCGGCGTCTGCGCCCCGGAGCCGCTGCCTCCGCTCTCGGCTTCACCGGCCAGCTTCCTCCTGGTCCCTCTCCGTGCCGTCTTCCAGTAGACGCTGGCATTACATAAACCCTTTATTGTGTGTGTGTGTGTGTGTGCGCGCGCGCATGTGTGTGGAAGAAATACTTATTTTATTTGATATAAATCCTTATCCCAGTCCTGTCTTTTTCGCCACGCATGCTTTTTATGAATATTTTTTAGCAGGTGCCTTTATTTGCATCAAGCAAGGAAAGAAGGAGCTGGCAGGATATGACACAGGCAGGCTGGCAGGTTATGGCACAGGCGGGCTAGCAGGTTTATGGCACAGGCGGACTGTAAGGTTATGGCACAGGCGGACTGGAAGGTTATGGCACAGGCGGGCTAGCAGGTTGTGGCACAGGCGGACTGGAAGGTTATGGCACAGGCGGACTGGAAGGTTATGGCACCGGCGGGCTAGCAGGTTATGGCACAGGCGGACTGGCACGTTATGGCTCAGGCGGACTGGCAGGTTATGACACAGCCGAACAGGCAGGTTATGGCACAGGTAGACTGGCAGGTTATGACACAGGCGAGCTGGCAGGTTATGATACAGGTGGGCAGGCAGGTTATGGCACAGGTAGACTGGCAGGTTATGGCACAGGCGGACTGGCAGGTTATGGCACAGGCGAGCTGGCAGGTTATGATACAGGTGGGCTGGCAGGTTATGGCACAGGCAGGCTGGCAGGTTATGGCACAGGCGGACTCACAGGTTATTTTGAAGCGGCGTTAATGTGGGCTGGCTGGGCTGGGCTGGGCTGGGCTGGGCTGGGGGGCGGGCGCTGGGTATCGCTCTGTCCGGGGAGCTCCGTCCCCACACCCCCAGCGCTCCGGAGGTGCCGCGCTGACAGCCGGAACCAGGCGGACGAGGCGAAGCGGAATGCGGACAAGGAGCGGCTCTGCCATCTGCTTCCTGCATCTCGGGTCACTCTCCGACCCCGTGTAAATTGAAAAGCTTCCATCCACCTGCTACTCTCGCCGTAAAAAAAAAAAAACAGAAAAGGGTACACTGAATGGCGAGCAGCTTCTAAAAGTTTCATGCTTTAGAGAACTTGCGGGACTCATTACGATCCGTTATAGACACAGAGCAGACGGGGACTCCCGGGGGCTGGGCCAGCAGAGCACAGGCATGCCTGCTTTTACTTACAGCCCAATCTTTTCCTCCTTCTCTCTTTCCCATTCATTTTATGGACACATCTGAGAGACAAAAGCCTGCTCAGTGCATACCGAACTCTTGGCATGTTTATAACAGTCACTACCCTCATTGTAATGACTGAATTATCATTGACAATTGTTGTGATTAGTTAATTACCGGGATGAGTGTAGTGAGCCAGTTTCATATGTGCACAGTGTACCGTCCTGCTGTTGTGCAGGTGCCTGTGCTGTCTGCAGGAACGGACTCAGCGAGTCCCTTCCGGACGGCAGGCCTGTGGTCAGGAGGCAGCCCAAACACGGGGAAGAGAGGTGCCTGTGCTGTCTGCAGGAACGGACTCAGTGAGTCCCTTCCGGACGGCAGGCCTGTGGTCAGGACCAGGACCAAGACTCCCGCTACAAATGAACAGAACATTAAGGGCTCTGTGTTCAGCGGCCTTGTTTGGCAGCTGTATACTTGCACCACAGGCTGTCATGTTTTCCACTTTTATTTTTGTTAAATTACAGTAAGCCATTTTTTTTAAGTTAATTACACGTTATGTGTCAATCACAAGATTTATTGCTTCTGTGAGAAACCAGGTCTTTAGCTGGAACACAGTAAAACAGTGGGATCACTAGCGTGTGTCTCTGGGTCCTATGTGAAGCAGGAAAATGCACACTGGGTGGAAAAGTAAATGCTGGCTGGTACCTGGGTGATGCTGTCATTTTTCAAACACAATTGTTGGCCACCATCCCACCCAAGGTGGGCCCCAGTCTTATGCCCTGTGCATTCTGGGAAAGACTCTAGGCCTCCCATAACCTGGACCAGGATAATTGGTTAGATGTTGGATGGAGAGCAGGGTGGCCCGAGGATTGCAAGACAGGCGGAAGGCGTTGGGGCGTAACTTGTAGCAGGAAGTATGAATGTTTTTTTTCTAAACCACATAGACCTGTCTGTTCTTCACAGGTTAGCTCAATGACATACACCTGCCTGGATTTATATATGAACTTAATATTTTTTCTGTTAAATTAAATTTTATTGGATAAAGACTAATCTAATCCTGTTTAATGGGTAATACATTTATTATGAAGTTTGCGCTCAGTTAATGTATTGATAGAAAGTGTAGTCCATGTTAAACTTCCCTATTTGCAACGTGACATTAATGTCAGGTGGGCGTGTCTTATTGTATGCTGTCACTATAAAGTGGGCGTGTCTTATAGTGGGCATAACTTGTACTGGGCTGGATGCTGATGGAAACTATTGTGGATGGATGGATGGATGAATAGGCTATGTGCAGACATGTGGTGCTCTGTGTCCCCAGGCACCCTCCAGGCTACAGGAAAGGTGAAGAAGAGTTGATTCTGAATGTACGTTCTCCGCATTGTAGAGTGGACTCCTCTCAGAATTACAGTTAGGAAGCAAAGGGCTTTGAGAGGATCTTCTGTCAGAGATAGTGAGTCGATTCACAGAATACGCCCGCTGACCTTACAGAACTTTATTTTTAACATACTTCACTCTGTAAGATGTACACACACATAGTAAGGTAGCGAGTGAGAGAGCAGGCTGTCATTTCAGTGCAAAGGCCTGTTAAATCACCTGCAGACATGTCAACAGGACGGTGTGTTACTCCACTGCTTATAGCTGTAGGATTATACTTGGGGGGTTTCATTTTTCACTTCATTGTGTTGCTTCCGGTCCTGGATCCTCGACCCTGATGCTTCTCCGATGGCTGATGTTTCACGGAGATTGGCAGGGCTGCTGGATCCTGTAAAGCCACACTGGCTGCGTATACAGGCCACAGAAAAGAGATAGCAAGAAAAATGTGGAAATATGAATAAAATATGCGGAACACGGTACGGTTAGGAGTCCACCTGTCTGCTAGAGGGCACCGCCTCTCGGCTTCGGCACTTTTCAGTGTGTCTTAGACTTCTGGGGCTTCTGGGATCTGTTTTAACATGCATGGATCTCAGTCTCAAGCCTCAGCCTCCGAATCCGCACATTAGCCTCGCAGAGACTGTGCTTCCTTTCAGTCACTGTGTTTCCTTCTTAATCTCCCTCCGGCCTTCAGCCAGACCAGCTGACTCTCTCAGTTCTCAGTATTTAAGATATGCTCTCTTCACATTACCCATGTAATTATACATTCTAATGAATATTGGTTGTTTGCAATGAAAACAGAACCATCAGCCAGAACCGGCACTATAGGCTGCAATTTCCTTGCCTCTAGCTGAAGTCTTACACGGGGTGACTAAGAGCTCGCAGAAAAAAACGGCATTAAATGATTTAAAAACAGAAAGACATTAGCCTTTGCTGGCATCTCCCAAGCGCTGGGCGCGCAGGAGCCGCGGCGAGGACGCGCAGCGGAGGCGGTGCCGCGCATCTGCAGCCCTGGGCTTATTGTCCTCCCGGCTCCTTCTCCTGGCTGTAGCCACACGCTGCCTGCCGGCTGATTGCTTTCTGGCCCCTCTGAATATTCATGGGGCAGGGTTTTGCCGAATGATTAGAAGGTCGCTCCTGCAGTTTCAGCCTAGTCGCAGACCCCTGGGCGAGCGGGTGCTTAAAAGCATAAGCTAATCATCACCGGATAAAAGCCTCGCTCAAGCAGTTATAATATATCTATCTAATGTCTCTTTAACGAACTGCCGGGTGTTGCACTTTGCAGTGAATTATGCTAAACGTATTATTTTTTTGGACCGTAAACTAATTTGTCATTTCGTGCCAATGCGGCGGCAGCTGGCTGGGGAGCCGGGCGCGCCGCCGACGCGCTCCCGTTATCTCCGCGGGACGCGCGGCGCGTCCCCGATATCAGCCCGCTCCAGTCGCGCTGACCTGCCAAATTGCCCGACACCGCGCTGCCGTCCGGCAATATTGCCTCCATGCCGTCATTGATCTTTTTTATTGCAAAATTATCATTACCTACTTGTGTTTGGATTTAGCCTGTCAGGCTTTGCCAGGTGCAGTTTGTATTGGATATAAACGGCTTAGCTGACTTCTGCAGGTCCGAAGCAGAAATAAACCGTGGATTTATTTTGCCCCTAATCCCTGTCTGGGAAGACGACCATATATATGTATTTATAAAATAACACGAAATAAGCGGTAGCCATTTGCATAGGAGCACTGGCTCTGGGTAGAGATGCTATCACCACTGTCAGGTAAGTGAAGAAGGACAGGACAGCACAGACTAATCGTTCCTGACTACTTAATTAAGGTCAGTTTAGGTTGACCCTTAATTTATCACGCTCTGCACAGACGCGTGTTCACCTTGGTTATTTTCCCAAACTGTCGTTTTTCACACAAATTCCATTCAAACTTGTCCTAATTAAATGTCCAGTGTTTAACAAGAAGGTCGCGATTTTAGGGATGTGTGCAAGGAAGAAATGTGGGTCTCGGGGTTGTGCTACCTGCCCAGGCCTTTGTTCTCCCCAGCCTGTGGTATGCACGCGGTGGCGAGTTTGCCAGACTCAGGAGCTCCATTGGCCGGGCGCAGCAGGTGCACTGAAATGCCCACAGATCCAGCCACACTCGCATACAAAGAGACTAAGGTGCAAAACAGTGGAAAGAGAGACAGTATGCTGATATGAAGGCCGCGTTTCTTATGCTGACTGTGACTGTGCGATTTGGCTTGCAGGAGTACGGAAAGACACTTCTCTAGTGGACCCCCGTGAAGCTCAGCGCCTTTTAATTGGCATACAAATAAACAATGAAAAGAAATTTGGAGAGGCAGTATCTGGAGAGAGACTTTAAAGTCACTGGTGTTTAATTGGGGGAAATAATCGTTTTTCCCGCCTAAGTTTAATATGTAGCAACCCCTAGGACAAAGGAAGGCTTTAGATTCCCATGGGGACGTCTGTGGCGGAAATATTCAGCGAAACGCTTGGCTTTTTTTCTGATTTCTGTGGCATCCGCTTGGAGGCCTTGTCAGTCACCTCCTCCAGACTAGGGCTTTATCTGAGGCAGACATGTTGCCGCTGGATAGTGACAAGGTTTGTAGCAAGCATTAATCAAGCAATAGGACGGAATTAACTGGGCTTCAGCAGAGAGCTCTTCAGAGCCTTTTCAGACATTTGAATTCCATCCATTCATCTTAGGGCTGCTTATCTTGGTCAGGGTTGTAGGGATGTTTGAATCATCAAGTCAGACACTTCTAAGGCGATCAATGCACCTGCTCTCGAAGGAAACATTTCTGAACTGTCGCTTTTCAGCAAAGTTTTCAGCAGCTCTTCTGAAAGCGAGGCCTTCTGCTCTGCCCACTTGGGGTTAGGCTTTAAGCTCACGAGACCTTGTGCAGGATACTCTGCTCTGGCAGATGGAGGCTGGATGGAACTTTTCTTAACAGAATAGAAACTCGGAAAGTTTCTTTACAGAAAAATAATAAACTTTTCTCTTATTTTTACTCTTGTAGAGAACAATTTATTTGCTGTTGATTTTTTTTAATGATTCTATGCTCTCTTTACCTTTAAAAAAAAGCCACATACAGCTTTGTAACGGAGCAGCGATTCATCTGTTAGTGGATTTATGTTGGTTCTTTAGTTTGTTTTAACTCACTGGTTGCCCACGGAAATTAGTGGGGTTCCTCTCTCACCCACATGGAGGCAGGATTCCGAATCGAAGCCCTTGGCCTGCGTTGGGGCTCCTGGGCTAGCCTGCTATTTTTAGTGCTCGGCACAACGACGTTTAGCTGAGGTGTCTGGCTTGAGGCTCCACGTTGGGCGTAATGAGAGCTGTGGGATCTGGCAGCGGGACGGGCCGGATCACCTGTGCGCCGGCAGCATGGCACCGCATGGGGCCGGGTACATCGGCTCGGCTGGAGAGCAGCTCCGCTTGCTAATATGCTAGCGACAGGCTATTAATGCACGCTGTAATGGGCGCTCAGGGCAGGGTCGTAAGGTGGGGTTTATCCAGAGTACTGAGTGCTAAACAAGGACGAGCAAACCGTGCCTTTGTGCACAGGCTGGCGGTGCAGTGCTTAGTCTCGTGGCCATACCCCCAGGCCTGGGGTCTCTGTATGAGGAGCATGGCATTGTGGAGTTCCCCCTCCCCCCCACTGTGGGCCAAAAGCATGCTGAGGTGGTGTGTCATGGTGCCCCATCCTGGGTTATCCCCTGCCTTGCGCCCTGTGATGGGTTGGTGCCCCACCCTGGGTTATCCCTGGAAAAAACCCTGGAAAAGAGAGGATGGAAGATGGATGGGCACTTAGCACATGCACTGCATCTCGTGACAGTACAACCCCCCGCAGCTGCAGGCTGTACAGTTCCTACTTCTAATGCTACTGTCGATCGATAGATAGACAGATAGATAGATAGATAGATAGATAGATAGATATATTTTCGATGACATTAGTACAGTTAACTAAAGTATTTTGTTGGATTACATAAAGACTGAGTTTTGACTCCCAGTACTGAGGAGTGAGTTTTGGTTCCCAGTACTGAGGTGTGAGTTTTGCCCCCCAGTACTGAGGTGTGAGTTTTGGCCCCCAGTACTGAGGAGTGAGTTTTGGCCCCCCAGTACTGAGGTGTGAGTTTTGGTTCCTAGTACTGAGCTGTGAGTTTTGCCCCCCAGTACTGAGGAGTGAGTTTTGGCCCCCAGTTCTGAGGTGTGAGTTCTGGTTCCCAGTACTGAGGTGTGAGTTTTGGTTCCCAGTACTGAGGTGTGAGTTTTAGTTCCCAGTACTGAGGACTGAGTTTTGGTTCCCAGTACTGAGGAGTGAATTTTGGCCCCCAGTACTGAGGACTGAGTTTTGGTTCCCAGTACTGAGGAGTGAATTTTGGTTCCCATTACTGTCACATATGATGAGGAATCATTACTTGAGGTCATTGGTGGTGTTGGTGTCATTTGACACTGGTTGTATGAAACATTTCAATTACATATTTGTATATAAATATGCACATTAGCAGGAAATGTAGCATTATGGGCTGTATCAAGATGAATTAATCAGATTTAAACATAGGAAAACATATCCCTTATGATGGAAACTGCAGGAGATTGAAACGGGGTGCAGTTATTTGGCAAGATGGATTCCTGTGAGCATGAGCAATGAAGTGTGTGGCGATTAACCGGTGAATAATTTGGTACGGTAGCCTTCAGAATTTGACTTTAATGTGAGTAGATGGCAGCGTAAATGACGGAGAAGGATGTTGCCTCAGATGGAGATTATTTGTTTTGCCGTCTTTGTACAAATTGTGTATTTGCAGATACTTCCGGCTGGTAACCGCTGAAGAAAACGATAAAGCGAAGGGGGTCAGCTGAGAAAGACGTGGCCTGGGGCTTGAGACCCGAAGGGACCCATCTCCAGATGCTTGTTATGCAAATAATTTTATAAGAGGAAAAGGGAGAGAGAGTGAGCTAGCCGGTGCCGATAAACCCCACAGAGTGTGCTGTCACGGAGGGGTGGGCCCCAGGAGGGGAAGGCCCGAGGAGGGGAGGGCCCCAGGAGGGGAGGGCCCCAGGAGAGGAGGGCCCCATAAGGGGAAGGCCCCAGGAGGGGAAGGCCCTAGGAGGGGAGGGCCCCAAGGGGGAAGGGCCCCAGGAGGGGAAGGCATGAGGAGGGGAGGGCCCTAGAAGGGGAGGGCCCCAGGAGGGGAGAGCCCTAGAAGGGGAGGGCCCCAGGAGGGGAGGGGCCCAGGAGAGGAAGGCCCGAGGAGGGGAGGGCCCCAGGAGGGGAGGGCCCCATGAGGGGAGGGTCCCAAGAGGGGAGGGCCCCAGGAGGGGAGAGCCCTAGAAGGGGACGGTCCCAGGAGGGGAGGGCCCCAAGGGGGGAGGGCCCCACGGGTTACAGCGGCTCAAGCTTGCTGCCTTGTTGTCAGGACCTGTACTTATCACTCCAAAAGCCACTAATGACGCGCCTACTTCATCAATATTTTGTCTCGTCGGGCATCTTTGGACCCACTGTGAGTTGAAGGCCGAGGCCCCATGGTTTTTGTTGAGACCCTTTCGGATGAATTTGCCACCCTACCTCTGGCCACTTGGGCATTACTGATCACTTTTCAGTGACACCTCAGGTCAGACCTGCCTGAGGGGGGGCACTCTCTGAACACCACATTAACCGCAAAGGGAAAAGCCTGGCCTTTGGCAGGTGTCCACGCTAGTGTAGCGGCCCAAAGGAAATCAGCAGGCAGGAGATGAGTCCATTACTGTCCCCTCTCTCATCTCCTAAGGAACTTCCCTTAGCTGCTCAGAAATTACAGGAAGGTGAGTGAACAAGGCCCTTAATCCTAGTTGCTCTGCTTTTATGGCTAAATTCAAAAAGTGTCCTCTAAATAAATGATTGTGAACCCCAAACTGCTTGGCAGCCTCCCCTTTGTCAATGACTGACATTGTACTCTGCAGAGCAGCAGTATTGACCCTGTGTGCTGTGACCATGGACCATCCAGGCAGTCAGCATCGTGCCGCGACTTCAGTATGGCGAGTCGCTGTGCTGCTCGCTTTGCCATCGTGGTGTTCAGCGTGATGTTCCTGTTGCCTGCGAGCAATTGCAGTGTAAATACAGCAAATTAATGCACAACACAAACCTGCTACAGACAGCCAATCCTGAGTGGGGGGCTAAATGCCCCTCATCTGCTGTAAATGTGGCCCCCGATCGGATCTCAGGGGGTCGATAAACATCACACCGGAGATTGGGAGCTCTCGAAGGGTCGCATTAGGACCCGCAAAAGATGAGGCAGATTTCACCATTTTAATGCTAATCTAATTCTACCTGAGGTGTAAAACTAATTAAAATGGCCCTTCCGAAAATGTGGCTTTTGCAGAGAAACAAAAGTTAATAAAGTAAGCCATTCAAATTATGTTTGCGATTTCAATATATCAGGCCTTCGGGGTATTCCAGCTAATTATATTTCTGTGACTTACAGGTACTGCTCATCAGAATTAATATAAGCAGCATATAATTTATATATTTATAGCAAGCAGAAGGTTATCTGCCTTCTGATGGAGGGGAGACAGCGATAAGGATGGACAGGGCATCCGGGGGGGAAACATTTCAGCGACAGTGAAATTAATTAAGATGACATGGTTTATATAAAATTTCTGAACTGTGCCTTTCTAAGAGATTAAGAGAAATTAGATGTACTTTAATTTATTTAATTTTGGTCTTGTGGGTTGCACGGTAGGTGGGTTGCACGGTAAACCAGCACTGAAGAAAATGAGGTACTTGAGTTTTGAAAACGGTATAATACCAGCACTTTGAAGAAGTCGGCACTTTTATTATGCGAATGGGTATTTGATCTGGCTGAGAGGAGGCTGCCTCTTTCGACCTGGCGGTGATGTCGCGATAGTGCTGTGTGTGAGGTAGCAGCGGCGGCAGAGGGCAGCGGAGAGCGGCGGCAGATAGTGGCGCACTTTCTCCTGTGGCTCAGCGATGGCAGCAATAGCTTAGCTCATTACAAAGAGGGGGTCCGGCTGTGAAGTCAGTGAGAACAACGAGCCCCTAAACACAGCACACCTGTGTAAGCACTGCTTTAAAGTGTCTCGCGAAGGGACGTTCAAACCTGGCCAGATATCTGTCAGATAAACATCCTGACTTTTCAGGGAATTCAGAGGCCGACAGGTGATAGCTGACTGTCTGTCTCCCCCGATGCACTATACAGATAACATTTTGGTATCCTGACAACAAAACTCATAGGTATAATCCACCCCCCAT
>JAODKM010000100.1:6573-41245 GCA_026780845.1 Petrocephalus sullivani | reverse complement strand
ACCTTCCTACCGAGTGGCTGGCCATGTCTGTGCTTGTATATGGCTGGTAGGCAGACCTTACTACCGAGTGGCTGGCCATGTCTGCGTTTGTATATGGCTGGTAGGCAGACCTTACTACCTAGTGGCTGGCCATGTCTGCGCTTGTATATGGCTAGTAGGCAGACCTTACTACCGAGTGGCTGGCCATGTCTGCGCTTGTATATGGCTGGTAGGCAGACCTTACTACCAGGTGGCTGGCCATGTCTGCGCTTGTATATGGCTGATAGGCAGACCTTACTACCAGGTGGCTGCCCTAGCTAACGGTCTGCTGGCTCAAACTGCTGGCTAGAGCTAGTGTTGGTTAAAAACATAGGGAATCCTACAAATATTAGTATATTCAATAGTATAATACAGTATATAATAACAAGAGAAAAAAACATGTCCTGGTTCTTTGAAAATCAAAGATGGCACCCTACCCACAGCTAAACCAAAACACCAATAGGGAGGCTTCTGAAGCTCCCCAGCCCTGAGCCATTGAGTACTTTCGACTGCGACAGCTTACAGTGCTGTGTATTGAAGTATAAGGAACCCATTTATCCGTGACCTTTTACATTGTATGATGCTCTAAATGAGCTTTACACTCTCAGTTACTCCAGGACTTATCACATTACATCCTATGTGATTTTTTTTCTACTCCATGGCGGCTATCTTTGCGCAGATCATTGCAGAGCAGCTGAGCAATGTTTGGTGGCAGTGGCTTTTTATAAAGTAAGTGCCCCATTACAGACAGCCGGCCTGTAGGCCCGAGAGCATAAGAGTCATTTCCCCTTGTCTCTGTGCGTTACGGCCGCAGCAAAACATCTTTGTAACGAGAAAACTCACTCATCTGGAGAATCATTTCCCACGCTCTCAAATGAGTGCATTTATTGCCAGCTAAGACAATGCGAGTAAATGTCACCTGGTCTTTAGGGAGGTTACTGCGCAGGCAAAGGCTTCCATTTAGCCACTCTGTGGTTTCTCTGTCAGGCCTTAGACTTTAACTGAGACCGGAGAGCCGTGTAATTTAAAGAGAGCGGCGCGGGAGCCCAGACTCCTCCTGTCTGTTGTCGAAATCCGCCCTTCACAGATTACACCCAGAGGACTGGAGCAGCACGGCATAGCAATCCTAGCACAGGCCGTGTAACGGTGCCCGTTAATGTCCCCTATGCTGCATGGGACGGTCACCTTCGATGTCTGCCAAGCAGCGTGATCAATGGGGAGGCTGTACCTCTGTCTTACCGCCGCCTTCACCTCTGTAATTTACTCTCCTAAAGGTGTAATAATAATAATAATACGTTTGATTTATAGAGTGCCTTTTTCAGACTCAAGGATGCTTTACAATACATACAGTCCAACACAAAAACAATAACCCCCTCGAACAAAAAAGCAACCTTACAAACTGGAAAATGTAAATATGTATGTTTTTTAATTGGAACTAAGCGTGTAACTGCAGTGGAAATTGGACCAACAACAAAGTATGTTTTCGCAATACATTCATTTAGCAGGTGCTTATTTCAAATCAACACACAAGTGAAGATCAGTGTCTGCAGCAGCTAGAGATAAGGACCCAATGCTGGCAGCACTCTGTCAGCCATGGGATTAGAGCCAACAACCTTCCAGTCCCGAGTCCTAACCCACAGAGCCACACTCCACCCCACAAAGTCACAGTATAGTGTTTACCATGTTGCAGAAATGTAATTTATATTAAGGTAACCCTAGTAATTGTAGTGTTTCTGTGGTGTCAGTTTAAGGCTTGGCAAACTTTTTAGACGTGAAACCTGCCTGTAGGCTGTAATAGCACAGCATGACTTTATACATAATTAACCTTTATTACCTAAATGGAACTCTGTGTGACAATGTGTATGGAGAGCAGCTGTTTGTGATTTCACATTAGCACTTCTGCTCCTTCACACTTAGAGGAAGGCAGCATTTAGATAATTGTGATGGTTTGTGTTGCATGTGCAGTCATTCCCGTGGGCTTGCGGTGCAATTCTTGTTCAGGACTTAAAAGTTAAATGAAGATCCCTTAAGAAAAAAAAACCTCTGTAATTGAATGTATATTTTCTTATACAAGCATTCTTCCCCTCATCAAGGAGAGAAGATTCCGGAGCCCTCAAGTACAAAGACCATTTACCTGTAATCCAGGTGGCTGTTGGAGATACCAGCCGACCAGGCTCAGAGGCCAAGCTGACCGTTGGTCCTCTGCGTTGTCAAGGAGACCGTAAGTTTATGCCTTTCCTTTCAATGACATTATTCAGTAGGCAGCGATAACCTTGCCTGCATTCTGCACTGCCTGATTATCATAATAATGACTCATGATAAAAAAATCTGAATGCTGACCTTGTCTGGCCTATCAGCCCTTTGGAGCTGGACCATTTGTCCTAAGAATGCTAGATGCATTCAACACCCATACTGCTGAAGATTTCATCAGTGTGCTTCTTGTCTGAATTTATCAGTGTGCTTTAAACCAGATATTATGTGTTTTTTAAAAAACAACAGTTAACCAGCTTATTGGATTATAGGAAGGAACTCATCAGAGCAACATCTTCCAAAATTGTCCCATTTCCACTGCTCCAGCCAATCAGCATCTCACCAAGCGTCTTCCACTTCCCCTGCTCTAGCCAAAAATCATCTACCAAACATCTTCCATTTCCCGTGCTCCAGCCAATCAGCATCTGACAAACGTCTCCCACTTTCCCTGCTCTAGCTAATCAGCATCAACCAAACATCTTCCATTTCCCCTGCTCCAGTCAATCAACATCAAAAGTCTCCCATTTACTTAGCCCCAGATAATCAGCATCAACCAAACGTCTACTTCTTATATAATTTTAAATAATTCTAAAGATGGCAGTGTCCATTCAGCACTAATGGCAGCCTGCAGTCAGTGCCCTGGGTGCAGACCAAGGGCAGATCACCAGAAATAGCTGCATAATGTGGAAGGAGGAAGGCTTCTCATGGCTCAGTGCGTGTCTTAATCACCATGCACTCATTATCTGCAGCAGTTCTGTCTGCTTACAGTGAGCTGCACGCATTACCTGCAGCAGTTCTGTCTGCTTACAGTGAGGAGTAGGGCGAGGGCATTAGCAATTATGCAGATGTTTTCACACCTGCCGGTTTCTGGGTGGGGTGCTGCTCTCGGGGGGGTGTGGCTCAGTGGGGTAGGGCTCTGTGCCTGACATCGGAAGGTCGCTTGTTTGAATCCCGCCCATATGTGTGTGTCATGCAGAGAATGATGGAATAAGCCAGGAGACAAATTTCCTGGGAGAATCCATAAAGTATCATTATCCTATTCAAAAGGGGGTGGAGTCACGCAGTCTAGGGCAGGGTGCCAGACTGCTTTGGGTCGTCATGAGTAAAGGCACTTGTCCCTTGATTTCATGTTGCCCTCATAGTCTTGTACTTTCTTGGCACAGTTGTGCTACACAGCGGCCCTGCCAAAGCTCCTAGTCTTTGCGGCCAGCTTTAGCTGGAGATGGTATATTCTCCAACGCATACGTACAGTCAGCATGTGCAGAGGAGCCAGATATATTGGCATGTGTTGGCTAAGCAGGATTTTTCTCATGGTGTAAAGAATTTTTTGTTGGGATTTTCTTTTAGTGGAAGAGATTTGGAAAAGTCTCTGTTTAGCGCGGTGAGTCAGCAGGTCCGGGCGCCTCGCGGGAGGAGGCTTAGCGATATGGATCTGCACTCATCTGTGCCTGAACAAAGTTTGCTTGTTATCTCAACGTCGGGGTGGGTGTCCTCCTGCTGGCGGAAGGTGAATCGCTAACTCGGTGCCAGCGGGGCCTGAATTTATGCGTGTAATTTGGAGTCCGGTAATGGCTCGGCCTTCTGTCTGGGTGATCATAGATATTTAATGCACAGACTGCTTTCGGCTTTGGCCCTGACAAACTCAGCTGCCCAGTGGTTCCTCTTGTTTATGTCCCTTGTATCTTTTATATTAGACACTTCTTTTTGCATTTGTGTACATTACAGTGTGATGAATTCACTACAGAGTCAACAGCCAATAAATTACTTTTTAGAACTAGCATTATTTGTGGTGAATATTTAGTCTTTTTAGTCAAGCTTAGAAGAACGTTCGAAAATCCTTGTCTAGCATAACTTTCTTGTTCAAACTGCAGAATTAATGTAAATGCACATATGAATACTTTTAAGCACATTTAAGCTGGAGCAATTGCAGTATGGAATATCATTGTTCTCCGTGCAAGCATGGGAGCATTTCAGAAAAATACTTTTGTCTCTGCAGTTAAAAAACTTATGTGCAATGACAGCCCATTAATTCAGCTTAATTGCAGTAATTTGGCTTATGTGACAATTGGACTGCTAGGTTAAGGGGGATATTTTAAAGAATCATAATGAATTGCACAGTTTTATTGTGCTTCTCAAGGCTTAAAACTGTTTACAAGAGACATTGACTAATGACAGTCACCAGGTCGAGCAATTAAGGAACAGGACTCCCAATATTTGTAATCAGTTGTTGTGCCTTTTTTTTGTTGAGGTCACTTTAATGGGAGAAAAGGGTACTGACCTAAAACATAGTGCAGGTTACAGGGAAGCTGTCCACAGACTGAGGAGGAACATTGGTTTCTTTGAAAAAGTGTGGATGATCCTCACACTTTTTAGGTGATAGTCCAGCTAGACTTCTCGATTTCATTAGCCAGTGGAGGAATGTGCTTCACCATCAGTTACAGACTTTGAATGATGTCTAAAGCCAGCATCTGAAGAATCTGAGATGACCTCGATTTCTCTACTTTTATGAAAAATCAATACAAGCCTTTCCTGGCTTTTATCCATTAGTGAGTCATGCATTTTTTTTTATCTAGTCAACATTATTTAGAGAGCACTTCAGAAAAAAAACGCAGGATTTATAATGCATTTTTAGTGTAATGGTAAGAATGTCATGAAAGGATTGTTTTTTTATTAAAAATGACTTTTGCTGTTTGTGTCATTTAGCAGCTCTCTGAGCACTTAGAGAGCTGTTTGTTACAGATACACAGCAAGAAAGGCAGTGTGATAGACAAGCAGGAAACTCACTGTGCGACCCCGTCCTTTTTAAAAGGACGACCAGCCAGACATGCATGTGAATGTCAGGCCTCAGGCAGATGCCAGTGTTCCTTGTGAGTATCTACCTCCATCCTTTCATTTGAAAATCTCTGGCTTCTTGTACAGTACTACCCTTCGCACACAGTTATGCACAAATCAAGGTAAAGTGCATTTTTCTCTGTTGCATAACCCTCATTGATAGATCTGTGGCATTTTTCATACTATTTAGATAATCTGTATTTTTTTATTATATGGGCCATGGCTGGTACGAAGCCTGGTATCCCTGGGCTCTGCTTGTATATGATGGCCTTATACTTTTAACACCCTCAGCAGACAATTAACTGAACTGAATGAGGTTTGATTCTATGAGTTGTAGTACTGCCAGTGAACATTGCCTTGTATTCTCCGGGAGCTTGGGATGCGCATTCAGCACTGAAATGCTTGGCCCAGCTTTGACTTTGTGCTCTCAGGGCCTGGTGTGTTATGCCGAACATCACTCAGCAGATAGAGCTCAGTGTTTATCACGGAGAGCCGTCTCAGGTAAACCCCCCTGGCCTGTGTTCTGACTCTGGTTTCCAGCATGGAGAAAGTCCTCCGCCTTAATATTCCATCTCTCCTAGAAGGAGCTCTTGGGTGATGCCAGACAGTATGCTGAGGTTCACTTAGGGTCATCCGTATATCGCTCTTTTCTCCTGGAAAGCAGTGGCTGGACAGTAGTTTGTCTCTGAGGTTTTGAGCTGATACAGATTTAGGTATAATGCCTTCCGTACTATGCGTTGTTGACTTTCTGCGTCACAGAGTGTGCTGCTTAATCGTTTCTTGGATAAAGGCTGTTGCTGAGATGGAGGAGGAAGATGAGATTCTTCGCGCACACTTCGGACATCGTCCATCCACCCTGCTCTCCCCGTGTGTCCCTTATACCACCTTAAATTGACAGTCCTTGTCTCCAAGTGATCCTTGAAAATAGTGTATCAACAAAACCTGCAATTGATTATTTTTTGTTTCTGCACCAGACTTTTATATTCGGTCTTCGAAGGCTGATTTTTTTGTTCCTTTACCGCTAATTATTTGGTCTTTTTTGACACTGTTACTATATAAACAACTTTTTTATTTGCTGCAAAATAAAACTGGTCTTTTTCATCACAGTCATGTGCTTCATTCCCTGACTGTTCTTTAGACAGTTTTATTCTCATGAATAGATGTTTGTGAAAGTTTCCTCCTTAAAAAAAGGGCACCTGCGAGGAGACTCGTTACGACAGCTAGCGAAAATGTAAAGTATGCATGCCGCAATGCTTCTGAAGCTTAACTCTGATCGGCAGTAGCGCCACCTGCTCAAGTTTCTCCATACTTCTTCTGGCCCTATGATGGATGGCCTGTGGTCTGGGTCCAGGCCCTGAAGAGGGACTTTCCACATTGCTGCTCTCTCAGTGATGGATTAGATGGGCCTCACGCCCGAATTGCTCATGATCGCCCCAAGCTCTGCTCTCTCCTGCAAGATGTCTGGCAGCACCTGGCCTCCTTGTCACTCCTGTGACCTGTACCTCCTCCAGGTGTCCTACATGGCAGGCATGCATGCAGACGTGCACAGAGACGTGCTTGTCCTTCTACTGCGAAGAGGCTCACATTGTAGGCTCACGTTGCATCTACTAACAATCCACACTACAGCTGTACCGATGTAAATGGCCACAGAGGAGTCCTGGGGATTACCCTACTGCTTGCTGCAGAATACAGTGGCATGCAGACAGGCATCTGCCTGTTACTTGGTAGTTTAACCACTTCATGAAATTCTAACTTCAGACTGGAGCCACTTATAGCACTTAAATTTCATGTTAATTTGGAATTTAGTATTTTGGTATTTCATTCATTCAGCTCTGTACAGGGACCTCATGAAATAATATTTTGAAAATACCTTTGCTATATGCATAGTAAAAAAGTACAGTAAAGGCTACAATACTAGTATAAGCCAGTCATAACTGATCTTGTTGAGCTAGGCCATATATATTAGTAGATTTTGGACTATACGCTGTGGCTTACCCCTTGTGCAAACAGACACGTTTAAAGGATTCTGGGTAACCTGGTGTCCCTGCTGAGGATGTGGCTGGGATTGATTGCACCTTTAAACATTGTAGAGAGCAGACAGTGATGGACAGGCATCAGACACAGTGGTGTGGTAAATTAAGCTTGTTGACAGATAGATGTCACCTCGAGATGGAAGGACAGGCTGGTGACTGGCCCACTTCTGAAATGTCTGAATGATGATGGCTCTTATAATGTTTGGACTCTCAGCATTGGCTCTGGGCCCTGTACTGCCCAGAAGCGGCTCCTGGCCCTCCTATGACTAAGTGGTTGGGAGATAGCTGAATGCAGATTCAGCCCAGGATGTTGGTGCACCCGAGACGAGACTCTGTTCCACTGGCTTTTATCACATTAAGAACAGAAACATTATTGTGTTATTACATTACAACAGTTATTACATTGACAGTATTACGATATTGGCTGCTACAGGGTCTTGTAGGTCTGATGCACAAAGCATTATCCTTAGATATATGTATACCACACCAGATTTTTTGCCCGTTTATCCATCACCAGGGTAATTATAATTGCTCATTCTGGTGTAGGCTACCATTCACACACACACACTGCTGGAAATATTAAAATGCATGGACAGAGCAGACACAGCCACTGTAGCCTTCGCTCCTGTTTGCTGCTATACGCGCATTGCTTTGAGCCATTAAAGCGGGCTGGTAGCCAGCAAAGAACTCAGATGTACAAGAAATATAGTGAGAATCGTAAGGAAAAAAAGTTAGAATGTTGACTTAAGTCAGAATTCTGAGATACAAATTCAGAATTTCGACTTAGTAAATCAGAATTCCAAGATTAAAACAGAACAGAATTTGGAATTGGTAAGAGGCATATGCTGAGACAGCATGGTGCCGCACACCCCCACAGGCATGGGAACCTGGCTGCAGCCATGCAGGGGGTGATACCTCAGCACTGCAGCAGTTTTTATGGTGGCTGGAGTGCCAGTCCTGCCACCAACCCCTAAATTTTCCCTGAAGTTAGAGAACTAGGTTGCAGGGCCCAATGTAGGTTAATGTCATACCCAGGACGAAACAATTACAGGTTAAGGGCCTTGCCCAAGGGCCCAATGGAGTAGAATCACTGGCATTCACAGGATTCAAACCTTCCAATTGCTAGCACAAATCCCTAGCCTCAGAGCCACCACCAACTTGGTAAGTCAGACTTTTGAGATTAATGTTTTTTTTTCTCCTCCAGAGGGCAGAAATGGGCTTCCATACTACTAATTGCCTTGTAAATATATCTTCATTTATATTTCTCTAGTCTGTACCAGCTCAGGTATAGGCTTTTGATTAGCCCTGTAATCAAAAAAGCCCTGTTTTACTACATCAGACAGTCAACATAGTTATTTTTCTTACCAAATTTATAACTATAAAATGTATGAAAGGCAGTTTGACATTTGACAGTTATTTTCTTTAAGGACAGAAATAACAATGTTTTTTGTTAGTCCAGCTTGTCAACGGCGTCTATAACAACTTATTAACATGAGCTATAAGATGGAAAAATCTATGGACAATGGCAGCACAAACCTTCGGTTTTGTTGTGAAAATAAATACAAGCAGACTGAATGAAATGCCACACTGATAGATGACGTGTGGGCTGCGAGATCTTGGGGTTTTGCCACCTAACCAGGTTTTTTTCCCAGTAAATAACTGACAGTACGTTTTCTGTGGAACAGACGCTCTGCCGACGCCCAGCTCCTGACGGTTCCCTGTATGACCACTGGTTTCTTTTTTGTGTGGTACGGCTGCAGCAGAGAAGCACAGTACTGCTTTATAAAAATAGCAGGGATCCATAGACTTTGCAGGACTGGAATAGGGAGGGAATCTTTGCCCCCCGACCTCCTTGTGCGCTTCTCTAGGATCAGCAATGCAACACGAAGAGTGGCAGCAGGTGGGCTTGGATGCTGGTTCTCCAAAAAGTAATAATTGTTAGTGGCACTTCTTCTGAGACATTGTTCGAAATACAGAGAGCTGATCTGTGCTAGGATGAATGCGTTAAAAGTTGAGTCCACATCCTGAGCATGGAATCAAAGCTGGCCTCTACGCTGCGTCTCCTCTCTCCTGTTCGTGATTCTCAAGGACAGGATATCATTGCTCGGCTACGTCTGCAGGAGTGGGTCGAGTCTTTCTGGAGAGGGGATAGAGTTTGCATGCAGCGACAGAATTTAAATGTTCCGTGATCATGTTAATGAGTGATAATAAAAGTGAGTGTGGCATTGACAGGTGGATTGCTTCAGCTGGTGGTCACTACGACCCTGTCCTCACCTGAGGTCAGGAGCTGTGGGTGATAACCAAAAGGATAAGGCTGCCCCTACAAGCAGCTGGAATGATGTTGCTCCTCAGGGTTTCTGTACATACTGGGCATGGTGAGGAGTCTGAGCTCCTTTCCATCAGGAGCACTTGGATGAGGTGGCTCGGGTGTCTTATAAGGTTGCCACCTGGATGACTCCCAGGGGAGATGTTCCAGGGATATCCCACCAGACCCAGAACATGCTGGAAGGATTAGGAAGGATTATATCTTCCAGATGGCATGAAACTGACTATAGATCAGTGAGGATGAGTCTGTGGATATGAAAAAGAGGTCTGGTGTGACCTGCAGAGTGTACTGCCACCTCAAGCCTCAAGTGCTGACGTGATGCTTGATATGAGTTGGGGATAATTGGTTGAAACTGATTTCAGATACATTGGCCTAAATTAAAATACAGTTTCTGGTAAGAAGTAGTATATATAGACTGAAAACTACTTGGACTTGGACTGAACCTTGAGGAACACCTGTTTTTCCTTATGCACATGCAGAATAACCGGTCCGTAAATGAGGTCTCTGAATGGCAATAAAACGCCTCAGTATGTTCAGCAGAGAATGCTGCTCATTCAGTCCAAGTACATCAGATAGGCGTAAAGCCCCAGCCCATTGCAAGTCTGTATAGCTCAGGCAAAGAGAGAGTGCCTTTGCTGACTGCGTAATCTCCTGCTTTGCTGTAGCCTGTCATCCACGTTCTGTACTTCTTCAGCCAGAAGACAGCCAGTAAAAGCTCCCAGGAAATCAGTGGAAGCTGACAGTTTGCTTAGGCCTTTTTCCTGTTTTCAGGTTCCTTTTGCAGCATTAATGTCTTTAGCGAAGTTTGAAGTGCAGTGCCAAGTTTTTCTCATTCCTGTATAAACTCCTCTGCATCCATATGATTTGTTGAAAATCCTGCGTGCAAATGACTTCTGCGGTCGGCTGCCATCCTGTGAAACTCGGCGGCTGTTTGCCAGGAGTTGATCCCTAAGTTTGCTCACGGTCACCCTGTAATAGATCTTCACGGACTTTAGCAGATGCACAGCTATATCTAGGAAGTCTTGTTTGGCCACTTATTGTTTTAGCAGATGTGCACAAGGCCCTTGGAGAGACAGCAGGTGATGTCTCTCAGCGGTCCGCTTGGAATCGTATTTTCTGCATATATCTTATCCACTATTGGTATGCTGCACTAGGCTCCGTACCGCCCTGTGATCCACAGGAGAGGGGGTGGTTTTCCTTTTCAGGAAGGACGAATCGGAAAATGTCAGGCGCTGATGAAGGGCTTGCCCTTTGCTCATTCGGCACGCTTACCTGAGGAAGGTTGATGTGCTTTGTGACAGGGATCCGACTGCTTCTCCAGGATCCTCGGTTCACTCCTGGTTTGTTTTGCAGATAAGATAGAAGGTGCTTGAATCTGTCAGAAAAAGTTCTGTCTGAGCAGACAGCTTAGCAAGCATGAACCGATGAATAATGGTAGGAATAAACGGCTGTTAATTTAGCCGCAGGGACAGCGCTGGCAGCTTCTTACTTTCCCTTTTTTTTGCCGCTTGCTTCCCATGCTTTGATGGGCGTGACATAAAGAATAAAATGGTCTAAGGCTTTTTCACTCCCACGGAGAAGTGTGATTTTACACGGAGAGGCTGTCTTTTCACTCTTTAGACAGGTAGCATGAGGCAAAGCGAAACCTTTTTTTAGGCCCAGGTCTGCTAAGACAGATGAGTTTTATGGTCTGGATAATCTACAGAAAAAACAAGGTGCCCTGAAAGGTCCGGCTGTGGAGAGACGACAGAATGCTGTATGAAATTGGCTGTAGGTAGCAATGTGGACGTCTTGGTTTAATTTGAGTTAAATTAACCTAACAAAACCAATTCAACTAAATATCACCATCGTGAAAGCTCTTACCCAGTACAATTTTGAACATCAAAATGTATAAACTCAGCCATAGTGATAACTTTTTGGCTGGACAGGGATGAAAGGCAACAGAATGAACTGATTGAATAGCTGGTGAATAAATGCATAAATTTGAATGAACTTAAGAAATTACGCTCTTGAAAATATTTTGAGTAAATCTTAAATACTCAGCAGTTTCCCAAATGTTTTTGAAAGTGCAATTGTGCAAAATTATATATGGACACTAAATATTGTTTCCAAAATTGTTATAAATGAGTCTTAACATAATAGTTTGTACATTTTTGTTTTGGTTCTTACATATCTATAATGTGGAATTCCTTTTCGGTGTTATTTTCGGTATTCACTGTCTTTGTCCAGACATTACCGTGAGGCAGTGGCAATAGCTGTCAGAATATCCTTTGTTAAACTACGGGCCAGTAAAACCATCCCGGAGAGTTACAGCCACCCCTGATCATTACCTGATTTTCATCATGAATGCGTCATGTGATTGTAGGCAACCTGTGTCATCTGAGAAGGTTGGCACTGGAGAAAGTAGCCAGCCTGCCAGCCCACGATAATGAGTCATGGTGCTTGATTAACACTCACAGTGATATTAGAGCACAGCAGCTGAGAGGCTAATGCTAGAGGGACTTGGGTGGAACACCCTGCCCTTCACTGGGGTTCCAGTGTGGCTCTTTGTCTCTGTGCAGCAGTTATGGTATAATTGTGGTGTTTTTCCTTCTTTTTCTGGCCGAATATCAACCAAACATAAAGTAAAAAATTCTCCTTTGATGTAAAAAGGGAGATTAAAGAAAAAAAACACTGGAAAAAAGTCAGCTAGCGCTACACCGGTGGTCATCCCTGTTTGAGGGCCAGCAGGCAGGACAGATATCCCTCTGTGAGAGAGCCAGAAAGAGAATCGGGGGCGTGCGGCCCCCCCGCCACTCTGCCAATTGTCAGCTGCCCAATTCCAGGGCTCACAGCCACTGTTAAGCCGCTACCATCCTGTCATTATGCCCCATTTTGCTGTTTGCTACATTTGCAGAAGTCAGTCTGCTCTCCGCCCGAAACGAGCGGATGAAGGGCAGAAGATGCACGCAGCTGGTGTTTGCAGACCTTGCCGGTCTCCCCCACTGTGTCTGACCCGCGTCTCCTGAAGGCCTCGCTGCGAATCGCCCAGAACACGCTGTTTGCAAAACACTCGAAATTAGCCTTAGCTTACCGGCAAGCCTGGCTGCGCCGTTATGCACATAGCAATGCTTTCCGTTTCGTATATTGAAATAAACACAATTTGTGTGAAATTGCATGCAGGCAAGCAGCCCCTGCAGTTGTTTAATTATAATAAAAGATAAATAAATCTCTGTAATCCCACTAAGCCGTCACTGTCCTCATATACGGAAGCACGTTCTGATTCATAAAGCGAGAGGGAACAAATAGCTCAGTCGCACGGGGCACACAATGGCGGGAAGGTGGCGGGAAACAGCGCGGTCCGGCGGCGCGGGCGCCAGATAATTACCGAGGCTGTTTCTGGGCTTCCCAGATAAGCCCGCACCCCCACTGGGGCTCCAAAGTTTGTTTTGTGTCCTCAGTGCCGTACCACAGCCGGGATTATATTGCCACATACAGATGGCGTTGGGGAGGGCACACTCTGATTGCTCTGGAATCGGCTGCTTATTTCCGAAGAGAAGCGTCTCACAGAGGCTGTTTTTTCAGGCTTGAGTTGTGTGTGTTTAGCTGGGGGGGGGGGGTCCCCATCTTCTCTCCAAGCTGGGTGCTGTCGAGAAGGGAAGGTCGATATGGAGTGTGGGCCCCACATCACGCGAGCGGGCGGTCCGTGTTTTGCACGCTGTTCCCATGGTAGATCGTCGGACAAGAATGCGCAGGTCATTACTGCATGCTGTGCTTTTGCGTGCAGCTGACATTTGGGGGCTGGCGTGCTGGCTGTCTGAGAAGGGCAGCCCTCATTACTGTCCCCCGCCTCCTTAAGGATGCCTCTCTTTATTCCTCTGTTCTTCATTATAAGGGGAGCCATGAATCTGTGCTGACCCCCCCCCCCGATCGCCTGCGGCTGCCTGCCCTACTGTTTTAAATGCTTCGCCGTGACCTTCTGAAATAGGCGCCTGCTCGCATAAAGCAGCCGCACAGCGATGCTCTCACATGCTGCTTAATGCTGCCCCACATTTTTCTCCCATGAGCTGACGTCTTTGACCAAAAATTCAGGAGGAAGTGCATCGGACCGCAGTTGGGAATTAATATGGGTAATTCAGAAAGGGGCTCTTACCCTTCCGGGTGTTTGTATTCAGGGAAGCCGCCGGCATCCAATGACATACTAAATCATTAGTTTTCCTTTGGGAGTGGATCTCCGGAATTATGGATTTTTCAGATGCACTGGAAAATCGCTCAGAAGGAGATCAGAAAAAAAGACGGACACAAAGCCTCATTTTGGGTGATTTTTATCCTTGGGATAATTAGGGAAGAAAAATCTGGTTAGTCTTATATGTCTTTGACAAGAGTCTTTATTCGACCCATTGACTCATGCAAAAATAAATAACTAATCTAATTGTATCCATTGACGGAGCACAGAGACATGCTGGATTTCTTGTAATACTTGGAAAGCAGCATCGTTTATTGAGCTCTCTTGTAAATAATAGGGTCATCAACTCCGTCAGTATTATATTTTAGAAGCAAATATTCATCTGAACATTCATTCTTTATTCAGAGCTTAATGATGTGTTGACGACGCTGCTTTGGGGCCCGCGCTTGGCGCTGTGTTTGCTCCGGGGCGGACCGGTGCCGGAGGAGGCCAGCCTGTAAGGAAGCCCTTCTACGCTCGCGGCTGCTGACCACTGGCCTGGCCGTCGCCGCTTAGCCCGGAGAATGCGCACCAAACAATGCTGTCGTCCCTCTTTTGCTCCGGCAGGGAGTTACTGGAACGCGGCGGCCTTCACCACACCCTCCTCCTACCTGCACTTCCCCACCTTCCAAGGCGAGACCAGCGCTGACATCTCCTTCTACTTCAAGACTTCCTCTCCGTATGGCGTCTTCCTGGAGAACCTGGGAAACACAGACTTCATCCGTTTGGAGCTGAAGTGTGAGCATCCACCCTCCAGATGTTGATCTCTGATCTCCAGCTGTGCCACTCTTTTCACTAATTTGTATGGCTGACTTTCAATCATTCATTGACCTTTTTTAAGTAAATACTCTAAAATAGCTTTTAAAAATGACCTAAACCAGCTTATATAAATGAATGGCTTTTTGCCTCAGGCCTGTAATGTTAAATGTTAATTATTAATAATCAATATGTAAAGAACTGAATAATTTATTGCTCTACAGGTGGCAGGTTGGCCTCACAACTGCAGGGCTGGGAGTTAAATGCAGCTCCTGGCCATGTGTGTATCTATGTATGTGTGTGTGGGGGGGGGGGGGGTCTGTGGGTGTGTCTGTGTCTGTGAGTTTGCATAGATCACATTTGGGGACCGAAATGTCCCAAAAATGTGGTAAAATTTGGGGTCCCCATTTTTCAGGTCCCCATTTAACTTTAATTTTATAAAAGTCTTTTATAAAAGTCTGTGAATGTAATCAAAAAGTAAACATGCCAACAGTTTTGTATTTGGGTCGGTTACTTATGGTTAAGGTTAGGGCTGGGTTAGGATGTCGTGACTGGGATTAGGGTTATTCCCGTACAAATGGATGGACCGTCCCCATTTAGTAATGTGAGTCTGTGTGTGTGTGTGTTTGTGAGGTGGGGGGGTCTGTGTGTGTGTGTATGTGTGGCGTGTGTGTGTGTATGTGTGGCATGTGTGTGTGTGAGTGTCTGTGCGTGTCTGTGAGGTTGTATGGCATGTGAGGTTGTAAAACATGTGGTCAAATCAATTGGCATCCCTACATTGCCCAAAGTGTGTGACTGGAAGTATGTGTGTGTGTGTGTGTGTGTGTGTGTGTGTGTGTGTTCTGCTAGTCCTGTATGGGCTGCTCCTCTTATTTGTGCCCGATGCTCAATGGATGGCTGGCTGGGTGGGTGTGTACTTGCTCATTGTACTGGTACAGTAAGGTCACCTGCATTAATTCCTCTTCCCCTACATACATTCTGCATAGCTCTTTATGTATATCAGCAGTATCAGCAGTGACATTGATAGTATTTGTTTCATAATTCTTGGCTCTGCCTGAGGGGTTTGGCAGGGCCTGCCGTCAGTGACCTGGAACCCGGAACGCGCGGAGTTACGGGCCAGATCCATTACTGTGGCGTTGCGGCGATGAGCGCGCAGAGGGGGGGAGAGGCTTATGCTGGCCTTGGCGGTAGCCCTCCCCGGTTTTCCAAGGGGGGGGGGGGGGGTGGCAGTATCGCTCGGAAACAGGCCCCGCTGTCCTGACAGCTAATGTGGCTCTGCACCACGTCGCATCCAGCACGTGAGATAATCCTGCAGTGAGGGAGGATGATGCAGTCAGAGCCCCCCGGCATTTCCCCGCATCCTCGGGGCCCCTCGCCGTTAGCGTGCACGCTGGAACTGCCGTTTCCGCAGTTACTGTGTGTTTAATGTGCATTCTGCGCGGACTTAGCTGCCCGGCTGTTCAGGGCTAACATACCATGTGTGAGTATCCCGGGGTGCTCTCAGGCAGTGCTGCCCGCAGGGGGCTTCCATCCCTCTTCTCTGTAATCTCCATCCATTGCTCCAGATGCAGAAGCTGGGGGGCTTACAAATTCCATCTGTCACAGGCACTCCCCTGTTCCCTGGGAGAGTCCCCCCCCCATTCAGCTCAAGGAAAAAAATAAATCTCCCTTATGCTTCAACATTGAACATTGCATTGTAAAAGCTTGAGTAGGTCAGGCAGACCACACTTGAGACGGAGTGGGACAGCTAGCCGGGGGCGTGAGTTGCGTGCAGTGCGTGTTATCACTGTAAACTGCACTGTATGCAGGTGGTGTTACTGCAGTAACCTGCATGCAGGTTCTATGTGTTACCATAGTAACCTGCATCAACAAGCCGCACTATGCACAGGTAGTATATGGTACCGCGGTAAACTGCATCTGCGAGCCACATGCCCACCTTGCAGGGTCTGTGCTGCTCTAGAAATGCAGCTTAGTGTATGGAGTGGAGCCCCAGGGCTGTTTGTGGCCCAACTGCCGCGCCTGCCTTGGACACAGACTCGGATCTCTGTCTCAGTCCCCCCTCTGCCTCTGGCCCGACTGCCGCGCCTGCCTTGGACACAGACTCGGATCTCTGTCTCAGTCCCCCCTCTGCCTCTGGCCCGACTGCTGCACCTGCCGCACTGAATGAAAGTGACCATTCTGCTCTCTTTTTTATTTTAATAGACGCCAAGCCAATTTTAATAGTCCATTAAGAAAGCTTTTTGTGCTTTTATTACTGGTGCCATGATGGATGAGCACCACTCTGCAATGTACTGATGGACACCTCACCTTCATGGTGAGAGTGTGCACCTGTACAGCTGGAGTGCACCCTCTGCACCCTTGGAGCCTCATGACGAAAAGTTTGGCTGTGATCGCGCCTTCCAGCAATTCGCTATCACCAGCTTCCTGGCTGAGGAAAGACACGTTGGCGCCCTCTGCTGATGGCCACAGAAGCACAGAAGGGGCGGTGCTGCAGAGCGGTGGGCCAGACAGTGCCGCTTGCCGCCCGTACCAAACCCCATCTGGGGAGTGTCCTGTCCCAGGGTGGGCCTCATTACAGGCACATCAAGGTGCCTTTGAATATTCATGGCATTTTCAAAAGCGTGACGGATTTTGGATGAGAAATGATTTATTAAGATCCATATTTCATGTTTTATACACCCGACCCACCTGCCCCCCGGGGGTCCATGACTCTTGGGGGGAAATGTGATTTCATTTGGAGTCTGCTGTTTTTTCCAGCACTTTACTTTGCTTATTTGGAGTTGCTCCAGATCGTGCTCAGATTTAAATTTCTCCCGACTTCGGAGTCCATCTCAGGCTCCTCTGTGTCTGGACACACCAATATCACCAGATCGCAGACTGCAACACGTTTATAGCATGACACTGAGCATTAGAGTTCCCCGTGATTGTGTGAGCAGTAATAAAGGAAGGCTGTCACAGGCTGTCAGTAAACATGCCAGAGGGACGGTGAATATATTGCCTAGTTTTTTTAAGTGTTTATTTTATTTTGCCTGGGTATGTACAAGCATACATCCCTGTGAATCTGCACACTCCTCACTACTGCACCTGTACATTCCTGTTCATGTCGGTTAATTAACATGATTGACTTTTTAAATTATTCCACGATTAATTATTTATTACGTGAGCTGTTAGTTTTCTAGCCGCGGCTAATTACTTTCCATCTCCAGAAGGTACGCAGCGCGGCCGTTTGCGAGCTTGTAGGCACAGAGTGTAGGGGGGTGCGAGTTTGTCAGCTACACGGGGCGGTACAGAAAGCACTGACAGAACAGGCCCGCGCCGCGGCTTAGCCCCGGCTCCCCACGCAGCCTGTTCCTTGTCTTGTTTAATTAATTGTTGTCTTATTTGGTTAATGAATGCGGTGCCGGCCGTTCACAGGGTGCAGACGCACTTTCTGCTTTCCGCTCTCGTACGTTTCACCTTCTGAGATATTTCTGCCGCCCTCCTCTGCTTATAGCCAGCCGAAATTCACTGGCGCATGAAAACAGTCCTGTGTATTAGCTTATTTAATGCAGCCTCTCCATCCTGGAAGTGCACTTTCTCTTTGGCAGCTGTGTGACACAGCTCTTAAGTGCCCTGAATTGCTTTGATGGACCTAAAATAATTAGACGCCACTTTTTTATGTCCCCGCTACGCGGCATTTTCTCGTCTTTACCCCAGAACTCCATACATCGGCATAGCTTTTGTACTTTTCCTTCCGTCTGTATCCAGAAATGTCTCACTGACGTTATGCTGATGTCCAACGCTGGTTAGTCACTTTTCTCATGGACAGCATCTTCTGGATGAGCATCTGGGAGATTAACCTTTTAGCATGTCGGCTATTTATTTTATTTAAAGTATTAAGTTGCTTAAAACTGGACGTTGTCACTAGCTACCTTGATCATTTGCAGTGATGGCGAAGCTAACCGCTTGTGACTCTGGGCCTGCTTCCCCTTGCCTACTGTCTACCTGGATTAGCTGGCGGCCATCTGCATGTTGTGCTGGCAGGATGCCGCTGGTCTTGGCAGGAGACCTCACTCAGGGGAGTGTGAGATTGCGAGCACTCGGACCGCAGAATGGAGCGGCACAATTCCAATTCCAGCCACCAGGGGCCTGCGGGCCGGTGTCTGCCCCAATTCCTGTGCGCCGCACCTGCGCATGTGAGGAACATGGCTCTCCGGTCCTGTGTGGGAGGCGAGGGGAGCAGAATGGTGCGGGGAGCGGGAGGCTCTGCCAGCCCTTCAATCACTTACCACAGTGATGTGCGCTGAGTCCATCGCCCGCCGCCCTGTGGGAAGCACTCAGCACGCATAGAGGATGGGGGACATACAAGCTGAGGCCTGAAATGGATGGGATCCAGGCTGGGGGGTTGGGATCCAGTCCAGCAGGATGAGGCGGTGGTCATAATCCTCTACATCTAAATGTCAGTGTGTGCTGCCCATCTTGGCAATCAGGGGGACTGTGTGGATTTAAGGCCTGCCGGGGCGCGACGTGATGCGACTGTAAAGCCGGAGGGGGGGCAAGTGGAGAAGTGGCCCCCTGAAGATAGGAAGCCAGTGGCAGAGGAGGGCTGGGGGGGGTCACCCCCAATAGCGGCTTGTAGCCGTAAAAAATGGCCAGGTGATTCGCAGCACACAGTGGTACCACTAAGGAAACAATCTGCAGAGGCACATCAATGGAGCTCATGTTATACATGTTCTCCTTCATGGGCGCCCCCTAGTGGACTGGAGTGTAACTGTCACTTTTTATTCTTTGTAAGGCTCAGGAAAAGTGGGGGCATAAGGTGAGCCATAATTCATACACAGGGGGCAAACCTATCATTAGCCAGTGAAATGTTTTGAGTGGATTATTGGCAGGGAATTGGGCAGTTCGGGGGCTATCAGCTATCAGCTGGACAAGTAAGTTCATCTTTCTTAAACAGATTGAGTTTTCTTGGCAAATTTTATTTTAACTATGGCCTGCAAACAGGTCCTGCTCACTCTCCAGCTGAAATGTATTTCAGAATGACATCAGAATTTGTGTGTTAAAATTGCAGTGTACTAAACACAATTAAAATGGTATCAATATATTTAAAAAAAATGTGTTACAAGGCTTAGTAGTGGTTTAAAATGTTTTCTTAACCAGACACCAGAGAAGCATTACAATTAAGAAAGACTTCATTTAAAGTGCTACATACTGTACTGAGACTTTTATTTTTTTTGTCTTTGTGGAGTGCAGTGTGGCTCTGTGGTTTAGAGCTTGTGATTTCGGAAGGTTGTCGGTTCAAATCCCATGGCTGGCATGGTTATGTCACCATTGGACCCTGAACTGAAATTGTTCCAGAGGTTGTGATTTCTCAAAAATGTGTCATGAAAATGTCTGCTAAATGATGTAAGATGATGTAAGAATGAACAGAAAAGAAAACTGAAATGTTGATTAATTTCTCAAACAGGGAACAAATTAATGTCACTGATTAGGGTTACTGACTTGAAGTCATTTGCAGAAAAAGCATGTGGTATTAGGAATGGTGAGGAGGTCCTGACTGTGTTCCTATGCCCTGGCGCCCAAACACAGCCCCCACTGCGGTCTCCTTCTCATTTGATGTGGGAAATGGGCCAGTAGAGTTAGTGGTCCGGTCGCCCACGCCACTCGACGATGACCAATGGCACCGGGTCAGCGCCGAGCGCAACGTCAAGGAGGCCGTCCTGCAGCTGGACCAGAAGTACCGGGAGGTGCGGCCGGCGCCGGCCCAGGGACACACCCGCCTGGAGCTCTACAGCCAGCTCTACGTGGGTAAGGTCATGTGACTTGTAGGGGGGGTCATGTGATTTGCCGACTCCATGCCGAAGTGCTGCATATAGGTAAGCAGGTCGGCTGTGAAGTTTGGTGCGGATGATGCCGCGAGGTTTGAAAGTGCTGGGCTGCAATCTGCACCTGGAAAAAGGAGGATGGAAAGCCTCTCCCCCCTTCCCGCTGGCGGTCCGTCCCGCAGCCGAGGGGCACTGAGGCCTCATCCAGAAAGCTGTGTGCTGTCAGAATGGGGGTGACCCATATCTCCGTGGCGGTCTCGTCCCCACACAAGCAGAGTGACGGGGCCGTGTCACAGGCAGGCCCTGGGGACCTGTTAGATTCTCAGCAGTTACTCGTATCACCACACTGCCCTGCTGCAAGGCGAGACTCGGCATTCTTGGCACCACAGCTGCTGCACTTGCTGCCAGATAGCTTCAGCGCGTCCAGTCTGAGCCGTAATCACCCCCGTGTCCAGCTTCCCGTCACATTCGCCATTCTCGGCCTGCCCTCTCGTTGTGCTACAAAGAATTTCGTTCTCTGTCCTGCATCCACCGTTTCTGCCATTACTGATATGAATTCTGATGATTGTATTTATTAGCCAGGGTATCGGCACTTTTGCAGGGTATGACGTAAATCCCTCAAACAATGTTCCAGCGTGCGATGAAAAGGCTTCCAGGAAAGTGGGGGCTGTTCTGGCAGCAAAGTGTCTCCATCTCCATATAAACATCTTTGCTTTCTGATTAAGATGCTGGGCAGGCTGGGCCATGCATGTATCTGCACTCCCAGCACTATTCACCAGAACCACTGACAACGGATCCAATGAAGCTATTTCTAATTCCTCCTATTAACCTTTCCCATCTCGTGAGTTTCACACCAGCAAATAAAGTGTTGTCACTATCTTGGAAACCTTTTGGGGAATGAGATTTAAAATCCATATCTAAGTATGGAAAGTGATTTTAGATGGTGATTTTGTAATAATAATCTGTAAAGTATGACATATGCGTCGGGCCAAACACAATCCAGATGCTGCACGTTTGGCACTGCCAACTTTATTGAGAAAATTTACTAAACTATAAATGCAAGGACGATGAGCAAGCTGGGGAGCACAGTGAGGGCAGGCACATACACACACAGAACTGGACTGGCAGGTGAGAGACAGGTGCGCAGGGCAAGATATGAAGGCAGGGAGCGGTCATCACGGGATCATCACATCATGAGGGTATGCTGTGGAGTGGAGGGAGTCGTGGTGGATCAAACCTGGGTTCACACACATAGATGTGGTAGAAAACAGGAGTTTTCTCAGGTGAGACGTCCTCGGGAGACAGCAAAGACTTCTCATGTTTAAAGAGAGATTAAAATGTCCTGAAATCTGAAAGAAGTTCCTTAAAGGTTCCATCTGCCCTTGCTGCATTCCGTAGACTCGCCTTTAAGTCCCTCATCTGTGGTGCTCGCCATATGTAACGCAAGTTCAAGATGTCGATGGGAAACTTCGGCGTTGCTGAATGGCTCCGACCTCCTGCTTTCTGACACGTTTCTGAACCAAAAAACTTCCCAGTTCACTCCAGATATGCATAATACTGCTCTATCAACACAAAAACACATTGGAGTATTAATTCTACTGAGATTAAGACTTTCTGCTCTTACATCAAGACCCTAACATAAAACTTGCGTAATGACGCAACACAGACATATAATCCCGCAAAGGGCCTGGCAGGATTCCGGCTTCCTGCTCACTATTTTCACCCCATGCTCAGTTTTTTTTTGTACTGTGTCCATCGGAACGGAAAAAGTACCAGCTAGGCTGTACTTTAGATAATTTAACTAATGTTAACTTCCACGCTCATCCCTAATTATTGAACTACTGTCGCTTTCCTTGAGCATTTTCATTTTCATTCACCTCTGCACACTCTCCCTGTTCTTTTTTACGCCTTCAATATGCATTTGCATTTATATTTCTGTCCATAAGCAAGCATGTGCGCCTCGATGGAGCTGCATATTTGATTATGACTTTATCTGAAGTGAATATTATGGTTTGCTCCTACAGACATATTCTTGTTTAGTGCATCAAGCTTTGAGAATAACGTAAGATGCAATGAATTGCTCTTATTTCAATGCATAGGATAATTTGCTGGTATTCAGTGCGAGTTATTTTCAGTGCCTTTGTTGCTTGCATGCCTCTCACATCTGTTCTCTGCGAATTGCCTCTCACGCTCTCCCTGACTGCACTGATGGTTTGTCATGTTTCACACTTGTGTTCTGGCTTTTCACCTGTCTCTGTGTTGTAAAAGGACTCAGAGGGAAGGAGAACCATAGGGAACCTCCCACAAGGATCTTTCTTAGCCCATTTTGTGATTAAAAGGGCAGGAAGTGACCTCCCTGTATCTCAGGTTACTTCCTGTGAGGACAGAAGATGACCTCCCTGTGTCCCAGGTTACTTCCTTTCCTTGCACCGAGGTGTAACGTTTTCTCCTTTTATCGCACCATTGTGTAACTTTTTCCTCCTTTTTATTGCACCATTGTGTAACGTTTTCTCCTTTTTATCGCACCATTGTGTAACGTTTTCTCCTTTTTATCGCACTATTGTGTAACATTTTCTCCTTTTTTCATACCATTGTGTAACATTGTCTCCTTTTTATCGCACCATTGTGTAACATTGTCTCCTTTTTATCGCACCATTGTGTAACGTTTTCTCCTTTTTATCGCACCATTGTGTAACGTTTTCTCCTTTTTTCGCACCATTGTGTAACGTTGTCTCCTTTTTATTGCACCATGATTTTTTCCTACCATTTCATTATGTTGCTACATCAGTTAGATGAGGGCTGGCAGTCATTTCTACAGCATTGGCTGTTTTAGTCCCATGTTTGCTATCGATGGCCTGCCGTTGTCTTCCAAGTGTAATTAGAGAGCAGCGAGGCCTTGCAGGTGATACGAATGTGCCTACCGCTGTGAGCATAAGAAGTACAGCATAAATAATATAAACAGTCTAATTGCAGTGTTATGATATTAATCTATTCTGTTTTGTGGAGGTGAGAAAATCTCTTCCTGCAAGTGGGTTTGTTTCATTCTCCTGCAATAATCATCAAGGTTAAATGATTTGTTTTGCTATGCTTAATGTGAACTAAATTAATTGTAAAACAGTATTCTTAACATAATAGCTTCTTTAGGACCCGGGATGCATCCGATACACACAATTATTTTGTTTTGCTGTTTTTTATTCACTTTTTCTATGACTAGCCATAAAAGACCCCAAAATGATGTCATTTGGACCCACACATACAAAGTTCACCAAATCCATATCTAAGTAAAATCTATGTGGGTCATAATTATCAGCGCTTTACCTGATCTATTGCCCTTGCATTTGTGATTTGCCCATCAAACGCTTTGGTCGCTGCTGGAGCTCGCAGGCTGTGTTGTGGTGCCCCAGAGGTGCCCCAGAGGTGCCCCAGTGACTCCCCAAGCCTGCCGTGTGTTCCGAAAGTGCGGATCACACAGTGAAACCGAAAAGTCACAGAAGTTAATCTCTCTGTGCCCCACGTGTGTTAAAAAGGATTAGTTCAAGTGGTTTTGGTGCTGTGTACCGAATGAAACATTTGAAAGACCGCAGTGCTTTCTGAGCTCACTTTCCGATGGTTTCTTTTGCTAGCAGATTTATATCACTTCGCCACACTGTGTGTCTGTATCCAGGGTTGCCAACTTTAGTCAGCTGGCTGGTTTGAGATTTTCAATTTGAGACAAGTCTGCAAACACATGGCATGCATTTACAAGAATGTAACAGTTTTTTTTACCTTGTTTGCAAACATCACATCTGTGTGAGTGTGAGAGTTTGAAAGCATGTCTCACCAGACCCGTGTAAGTTGGCAGCCCTCGTACGGCCAGCTTGTGTGCATGCATGTTTGGTCAGTTGTGACCAAGCGTGTAGAAGCATTTATACTGGTACCTGCTCTCATTAACTCCCTTTAGCCGCCCTAGCATGGCAGTGAGCAGTTTTTCCCTCCCTCTGTCTTCTGGAAGGTGCTGCCGGTGGCCAGAGGGGCTTCCTGGGTTGTATCCGCTCCCTGAAGATGAACGGCGTGACCCTGGACCTGGAGGCGAGGGCAGAGGTCACGCCCGGCGTGAAGCCCGGCTGCTCGGGCCACTGCAGCAGCTTTGGCGCTTACTGCCGCAACAGGGGCAAGTGTGTGGAGAAGTACAACGGCTACTCGTGCGACTGCACCGGCACGGCGTACGACGGCACCTTCTGCACCAAAGGTGACCCCGAAAAGGGCCCGACTCCGCACACCCTCCCGCCCACGTTTGACACTCAGAGGGGAGGTGGGCCTCTTTCTGTGCCGGAGGGTGCCAGCATGGGCCGCGTGCCCTTCCTGTCTTCCTCTGTGCTCTCGCTCTTCCCCACCGTGCCTGGGCTACCCAGCACTGTCACGGCCTCACCGTGCATCTTCTCAATATGACTGATACTCTTCGGCAGCAGCCCACCTGCCTATTCACAGAGACCAGTGTGCATGGATTCCTCATTGCCCCTGTAATATCTACAGTCTGGTCTCCATCCAGTCATTATTTACGTCCGTTGTGCCACTGGGCCGTTGTGCCACACATCTCGTAATGCCTTTGGCTTGCCTTTTCCGGAATGGCTGCCCGGTACTCAGGCATATATACCCTGAGATGAATCTCAAAGATGAGTAACAGAAAGTGTGTTTTTTTATACTTACTATTTATTTCCAGGATGGAAAGTGTAGTTTTTATGGAAATTTCTGCTTAGTCTGCTTAACCACTTTGGCAGCTGCCTGTTAAGCGAATGATGTGTTCTGCTTATATAACTGATGTTCGCGTGCGGCAGGCTGCACGCTCAGTGTTTCTCCTGTGCTGTTGTAATATGGCCGAAATGCACAGGTGCTGTTTCCTTGCATGTCGTCAGCTTGCTGGAGCCCTCAGTCTGGCTGTCACTAATCCTGGTGATGGTGTGTCCCTGGCTCTGGCTGTGTGTGCTGCAGATGTGGGGGCCTTCTTTGAGGCAGGCACTTTGCTTCGCTATAATTTCTTGTCCGAGCTGGCTACAACGTCGTCCCGGGAGACCAACCTGACGCAGGAGGAGCTGGCCTTCAGCTTCAGCACGTCCAGCACGCCCAGCGTCCTGGTCTACATCAGCTCCAGGACTCAGGACTACCTGGCCGTGGTGCTGCGGCAAAATGGTGAGGGAGGGGCGGGGCCGGGAGGGTGTGGCTTATCGGGGTGTGGCTTGGCAGGGTTGGGCCCTGGTGAAGGTGTGGCTTGGCAGGGTTGGGCCCTGGTGAGGGTGTGGCTTGGAGTGGTTAAAAGTGACACTAGTGATTCAAGGAGAAAACATGGATCACCTTGATGAAACATAAGCCATTTGTGGGTCATCTTGACGTGAATGTTTTCTGAAGTGCTAACTGACTGAGATAAATGGTAGTTTTGACTGGAGAAGAACCATGCCAAACCATTTAAATTGTTGTTACAGTATCTCCTATCTGCTGTACAATTCAGGTAGTGCAGCACCAAATTTTCTGGTTTAAATTGTTTTTCCAATCTGAAGATTTTTACAAGCCATGGCGAGTGACTCTCAGAAATACCTTCACGCTCATCATGGTGTGTCCAAACACGATGCTTCGATTTTCCTTCACCCTGTTTCTCGAGAAGCCAAACGTGGCAAAACGAAAGCTTTGCAGCGTCCAGGTAACATGGGCCGTCGACGCCCTCGTTCCATTTCTAAATGAGCCCTGGCATCGTCTGTCTGTTTCTCTGTAAATCTAGAAGCTTAATGTTGCTTGGGTTTGCTTCGGTGAAGCCGCTGCCTGTTTAGCAGAACCCCGGTTCACATCCGCCGGGCGGGGGAAGTCGGCGCCGCGGACCTGCCCAGCTCATTGGTTGCATGACAGACGCCATGTGCTGTTACAGAACTCTTCAGATTTATCGACAGTGAGATGAGCTTCTCAGGGTCGGAGGAAGGCTGCTTTTATCTCATGGATTGAGCCTCGTCAGACGCGAAGAGGCGTGCTGTAGCGTGACATGTCTGAGAGCGAGTTTGGCCAGTTCCGCCCGACCGCTGATTGCCGGGGTGAGCCCGAGACTGACAGGCTGTCTTCCCCTGGACAGGAACGCTGCAGATCCGCTATGACCTGGGCGGCCTGAGAGAGCCCTTCACCATCAGCCTGGACCAGCGCAACATGGCCAATGGGCAGCCACACAGCATAAACATTTCCCGTGTGGAAAGAACCATCCAGCTTCAGGTGAGGGCCAGGGGCAGGGAGGGGGTGTTCAGAGCTGCTGGAGCAGAACCGCCAGGCTACTGCAGGTTCTGTGCCACCACTGCCGGGGAATGAAGATTTCAGCAGAGCCTGCCCTGCTAATGCGGGTCAGCCTATAGCACCACTGCTATTACACAGTGACAGCGCTCGCATGTAAACATGCAGAAAAAAGTCTGGAGCTGCAACCTCTAAGAGGCAGCTTAATTGCACCCTGTTCATCCCCGTAAATCTACTGCATCCGGGAGGGGGGGTTAGTTCACTGGAAAATGGTGGAGATTCTAGGATGTTTTTAAGGGTGAGAGAATATGAGGGGCCATAATTCACACAGAGGGACGAGGCTTATCATTAGCCAATGATATGTTTAGAATCAATGAGTGACAGGGAAGGGACACACCGGGGGCCAATCAGCTCTCAGCTGGAGCCAGTCGGAGGAGCATGTTTACCCTGCATCTCCAGACATTGACGGAAATCTAGATCCTTTGATTTACCTGTTTTGAGAACTTCTGTCACTGTTATGGATGGGCATGGTGAAGGACAGAGGATCGACTTTGTGGCTCACAAGATGGGACATTATCAAACTCAAACACCATAAGGACCACAAGGAGTCAAAAATAAAGCATGTGGACGACAAAAACGAAGGCATGGAGGAACACAGAGACAACCAGAACAATCAGCGCAAACACAGGACAATAACAGCTTCGGACACACAATGAGCCACTGGGGACCAGGGGCCAGGGCAGGCACACATATACACAAATAACGGGGGTAAGACCAGGAACAGGTGTGGGCTAATTACAGTCAAAAACTAAAGACTAGGGTCCTCAAGAAGTAGCTGTGGCTCAGTTCACAGCCAACTCAAGCACTAGGAAAAGGGAGACCAGTGACACCTGCTGGCCAGGCAGGGAAACAACAGGGCAGGATCCTGAAAGTTACCGCCTGTCTCGTCAGCATTGCCGCAGTGGCCATGCTCCCCAAAGGCCTTCACAGCATTCTCAGTGTGCGCTACATCTCAGATGCACATGGCACGTGTCTTGCTCCGCCTCTCGTTGGCGGACTGCTCACTGTCAGCAAGGGCATGTTCACATCATACCCTGACACCATTCTGAATTCCACATCCTCCCTGGACATCAGGCTTTTTGGATCATTAATTACCTTGCACACAATGACACCGGTTGTAGCCATGAACAGACAGGGGGAGTTTCAGGAATGGCAGCCAATTGACGTGCTAATTTGTTAGCCAGTGCTAATCGGACACTTGGGCTATGTTTGAAATGTCTTGTGCACTTGTGCACTTACTCACTATAAATCGACCACTGTAGGGTGCAGCTTCTGTACAGTACATTTTAGTGTGCCTTGTGCTGAATTTATAGTGCACTGCGGAGTGAATGAATTTACAGTTGAGAATTCTAACGGCACTATAAAATGGCTATAGCACTATATAGCGGGCGAGTGGACATTTCGAACAAGGTCATGAAAATTGTTTTCTTTCCCAGTGAGATAATTCTGGAATTCTGGGAATGAAGTAGTTGCAGCCAGTGGCCCACTTGCAAATGGAGATGCCCACACCCACCCAAGACCATGGATACAGCTTTTGTGACTGTCACTCAAACTGCGTTACATTGTGCTGCTAAGTGAAGAGTCGCTGAGGCTAAAGCAGCCATGTTAGATGAATTATTTACTGAAATGAAAACCGTGCTTAAGAGTTATAGCACTGGACTTAATTACTATAGAACTGCTTGCATAATTAACCACAGCAAGAAATGAATGTGCATGTCCAGCATGTGAAGAACCTTTTAAGGGCTAAATAAGAATTTATGTAGGGCAGTTATTGCGCTGGAGTCGTCTCACGGGCCGCACGCGGGGTTCCTCAGTCGATACTCCGTTCCTCATCCTCTTCTCTTTGCGCTCTGATCTTTCTGACATGACTTTCCATCATTACCACGCAATCCTCCGCAAATCTTACAGTTAACCTCGAAGTGCACTGGTTCGTATTTTAATTGCCCATTGCCCTAAAGTTTCTTTGTTTTACATATGTATTTCTCACTTTTTCTAAAATCAGACTAACCCTAACCCTAACCCCCTAACCCTAACCTGGCAGACTCTATGTCTGTGTTTGTGTCTCTGACTGTCTGCCTGTCTCCGCCTGCCTCCCTCACTTTGGGCCTGTCTGTCTTGCAGCTGGACCACTACCCTCCAGTGAACTATTCCCTGCCGGAGACTTCGGACACCCAGTTCAACCTTATCAAGACTCTCTTTCTGGGAAAAGTTTTTGGTAAATATAATCAAAATCACCAAACCAGTAGCATGCTTCAAGCTTCCTTAGTCTGGGCACCTAAGTGTTAGCTGCGTGCTGCCGGTGATATGCAGCAGACAGATCCCTTTGGATTCACAGTCCTGTATCTCTCTGCTATCTGTCTGTGGTGTAAAAGTCTCATTCAGCTTTTCTATTAGGGCAGGGCTTTCTAAGTTGGCCGGAATTGCTCGTCCGCAGATAGTCACGGCCTGTCTCTGATTTCCTCAGTCTTTTTTAGCAGAAGCCATCGTATGGCCATCGTGGGCCGCTGAGCTCTCTAGGTCTTGCGGCAGTTATTTAGCCACGCAGCGGTCCAGGCAGCAACTCTCCGTGACGTTTGTGAACCGAGCCCCTGTGGGATGCCAGGGCAGGGCAGAGAGCACTACGGTGGAGCCGGGAGCCCCGTCCCACCGCCTTTAAAGGCATCTGATGAGGCGGAGATGTTCTTCCATCCCTCAGGGTCATATTACAGGCTTGTACAAGCTGTAGTAATTTACTCTGCACACTAGGGGGAGCCAAAGAGTCAATGATAGTCAAACGAGAAGGTGAGAATAGAATAAAATAGTGATACTTCATTAATCCTTCTGTATATTTTTAATCCCTGCTTATTCATTTAAACTTATTCTAGATTTTAAAATGGAATTTTCTAGAGCATTAAATTTAAATTAAATTAAATATGTTCTTGAAGGGAGGTGCTGGAGGTACAATGATTAGGACTGGTGCTTTGCAGCTCTAGGCCCTGGGTTTGAGTCGCCGCCATGGTTCCATGTGTGTGGCGCTGTTCCATGTTTCCCCCCGTGTCGTTGTGAGGTTTCCGGGCCCCGCCCCCCACAGTCCAAAAACATGCTGAGGCTAATTAGAGTTGCTAAATTGCCCATAGGTGTGCCTGTGTGAGTGTGTGATTAGTGTGTAAGTGAGAGTGATTGGTGTGTGTGATTAGTGTGTGAGTGAGAGTGACTGGTGTGTGAGTGTGTGATTGGTGTGTGAGTGTGTGATTGGTGCATGAGTGAGTGACTGGTGTGTGAGTGATTGACTGGTGTGTGAGTGAGTGATTGCTGTGAGAGTGATTGGTGTGTGAGTGGGTGACTGGTGTGTGTGTGTGTGTGTGTGTGATTGGTGTGTGAGTGTGTGATTGGTGTGTGAGTGTGTGATTGACTGGTGTGTGAGTGAGAGTGATTGGTGTGTGAGTGTGTGATTGGTGTGTGAGTGAGAGTGACTGGTGTGTGAGTGTGTGATTGGTGTGTGAGTGTGTGATTGGTGTGTGAGTGTGTGATTGGTGCATGAGTGAGTGACTGGTGTGTGAGTGATTGACTGGTGTGTGAGTGAGAGTGATTGGTGTGTGAGTGAGTGATTGCTGTGTGAGTGAGAGTGATTGGCGTGTGAGTGGGTGACTGGTGTGTGTGTGTGTGTGTGTGTGTGTGTGATTGGTGTGTGAGTGTGTGATTGGTGTGTGAGTGTGTGATTGGTGTGAGTGTGTGATTGACTGGTGTGTGAGTGAGAGTGATTGGTGTGTGAGTGAGAGTGATTGGCGTGTGAGTGGGTGACTGGTGTGTGTGTGTGTGTGTGATTGGTGTGTGAGTGTGTGATTGGTGTGTGAGTGAGAGTGATTGGTGTGTGAGTGTGTGATTGGTGTGTAAGTGGGTGACTGGTGTGTGAGTGAGAGTGTTTGGTGTGTAAGTGTGTGATTGGTGTGTGAGTGTGTGATTGGTGTGTGAGTGAGAGTGTTTGGTGTGTAAGTGTGTGATTGGTCTGTGAGTGTGTCCTGGAGCCCCATCCAGGGTTCTGCGCTGTAGCATTCCTTGAAGTCACTTCTATTTCTAACCAGGGAAGTGGGCACCTTTATTTTGAAATCAGCTTAATGTAAAATCAGCCAAGAGGTTTTGGGTATGTTTTGCATCTGTCAGAAGGAAACATGTAGGTGATACTGACCAAGTTTCCACAGTCAATGCTTCCAAGGGCATACTGATACAGCTGCTACACAGCACAACTGCAGGCCCCTTATCTGCCTTATTAAAGATTCATACAGAGGAGCCAAGGGGGCGCAAGAGAAACACCCCACTGCAGTTTACAGGACTCTGAAGGACACAGGGACAGGCCCCCGTGGGTTGATGTCATTGGGCTGCGTTCCCCACTGCAGTTTACAGGAATCTGAAGGACACAGGGACAGGCCCCCGTGGGTTTGATGTCATTGGGCTGCATTCCCCATTGTAGTTTACAGGACTCTGAAGGACATTGGGACAGGCCCCTGTGGGTTTGATGTCATTGGGTTACGTTCCCCACTGCAGTTTACAGGACTCTGAAGGACACTGGGATAGGCCCCCGTGGGTTTGAGGTCACTGGGCTGCATTCCCCACTGTACTTTACAGGACTCTGACGGACATCGAGACAGGCCTCCATGGGTTTGAGGTCATTGGGTTGCGTACCCCACAGCAGTTTACAGGACTCTGAAGGACACAAGGGCAGGCCCCCATGGGTTTGAGGTTATTGGGCTGCATTCCCCACTGCAGTTTACAGGACTCTGAAGGACACAGGGACAGGCCCCATGGGTTTAAGGTCATTGGGCTGTGTTCCCCACTGCAGTTTGCAGGACTCTGAAGGACACAGGGACAGGCCCCCATGGGTTTGAGGTTACTAGGCTGCATTACCCACTGCGGTTTACAGGACTCCAAAGGACATCGGGACAGGCCCTCCTGGGTTTGAGGTCACTGGGCTAGGAAACAAGCCAGCAGATGTATGGTATAGTCTGGGTGAGGTTTGGATCTAGAAAGGATTCAGCTGTTTTACCCTTTCTGGCCGTCATTCACTCACACCCCACTACCGTGCCCTTGAGTAGAAAAGCAAGGACTGGGAGGAAATGGTTCTTGAATTTCAAAAATGCAGCACGTTACATTCCTGGTATCTGAATCGATAAGGATTCACATGACAGAGTCTATTTCCCTGTGTGCCTCTGGATGGAGAGCTGGGCTCTGATTTAAAGGCCTGCAGTAAATTTCTTGCGGCTGCGAACTCTGATGCCACTGCACTTAACGTTGACCCGTGGCCCCTATTGTCACGCCCGACGAGATGGTGTGAGCTCGTAAATGACCTGATTGTCACATATGTCACACTGCCACATAAATTACACCAAGAAAAAATGCTCTCCTACCCTGCATGGTGATAAATATTCCAAGCCCCCCCCCCCACCATGCTGTTTCAGCAGCCGCCAGCATTCTGGTGTTTCTCTCTCACAGTCAGGGGTCTCGACAGCAGTGAGTAGCTTCTGGCACAACGATTTCTATCGATCGCGGAGCTCAGATCTCTGCTGCTGCGCAGACGGTCTCTGCAGGGTGCATTTCGGATGCGCATATGGATACGGGCAGCGCTGTTAGCTGGGTCACTTTCTTCCTTGTCCCGCCGGAGCCGGGTCTGTCGATAACGTTGGCTTTTAGCTTGCCCTCCCGTGACAGCCCCTGAAAATCGATAACTGGCGTGATGCATGACAGCTTGCTTTCAGAGATGTGTGACACTCCGCTTTCAGGTCTCGTAGACGGCAGCACCGCACCCGGAATTCCGGGCCGCGGTGTGTGAACCTCGGCACCGTGTCTGTCGATCCTGCTGGATTATTGTACCACACTTTGCCCAGCAGCCTGTCATCCTGAGGAACCCTCCTATAATTTGTCTGACAGGATGCATAGTAAAGCTGTTCCGGTATCGGGCCAGTTCCGGTGTCAGGCAAGTTCCGGTCTCAGGCAAGTTCCGGTCTCGGGCCAGTTCCGGTCTCGGCCCAGTTCCGGTCTCAGGCCAGTTCCGGTATCGGGCCAGTTCCGGTGTCAGGCAAGTTCCGGTCTTAGGCCAGTTCCGGTATCGGGCCAGTTCCGGTCTTGGGCCAGTTCTGGTCTTGGGCCAGTTCTGGTTTCGGGCTCTGGTCAGCGATATGCAGTGACTCTGTGATCCTTGGGGCATAATTCAATGGTTACTGGATCATATCTAGCATTAGCAAAGCTGTAGGTTTGGTCTCAGCATTGTTAGGGACCAAATTAGCCCCAACACCCCCCCTAAACACAGACTATACTCCCTCGATGTTGATAGGTCCCTATCGCACATACCCAAATCAATGCCCTTGGGCATCAGACATTTTCATAAGTCCACTGACGTTTTTAGAATCTACATGTGTGTATTAAATACGACTCAGCCCAAAGCAGGTCAGTATATTGAAATAATCAGACTGCTGGCTCCAGTACAGATATTTTAGCCTTTAGACTCTGGGCGGCTTGGTTCCCCCACTGTTGCTTCATGCCAGCGAGGCAGTCAGATGAAAAAGGTTTAATTAAATCTCCTCTCGCTCCCGTGACAAGGTCTGCTGAGTGAAAGCTCTTCCTACACACAGTTCGCTCTAGCCGAGTGGGCACAGTGGTGGCAGTGGGGAGCTCGTCTACGGTGCTGGTCCCACTGGAGAAGGCGTCATTTCAGAGATGCTCTTTCTCTGTCCAAGTCCATACTTTCAGGTCAGCTCCGCCGTGAAGCTGTCCTTCATGCCCTCCTGGTGTGGAGTGGACGCTTAGGACCGACCAGCCCAGTGGGTGGACACACGCACCGCTCACTACGCGAGTCATGGGGCGAGTCATGGGGTGATGCAGCAGCCATGAGGGCGGTCAGCCAGTGGCAGTCGTGGAGGTCGATCATGTGACCCTTCTGGATTGGGTCGCGTTCTCCAGGTGCCCTGGCCCCAGACGGCGGCCCCAGCATGTGGAGGGTGGACGCCCAGGTCTTGTGGCACATTCTGCAGTTTATATCCTCCCTCTGCTTCCTAATGCAAATCGGCCATCTGCTGGTTATGGAGACTGAAGCCAACTTAAGAGCTGAGGCTGAGTCACAACAGGGTCCTCAGTGTGTTTCGGGCTCTACCCGTACCCGCTCTGCCCTTCGGACTCGCCCCGGCCCGCCCCGCCAAGCCCCACCCCGCCCCGGCCCACCTCGCCCCCAGGACCAGTGTCCTGGCAGGCAGCTTTGTGATGCTGTCCTCTGGTTCTGATCCAGTTAAATCTGTCAAACTCTGCTCCAAATACGGAATGGATCCTTGCACGTGAAACTGTCTGCGCCCATCAGCCTGTTCCTTGAGACGGAACATTCCGGAAAACGGTGGCTGTATCTAAGGGGAGGATCGGAAGCAAACAGCATCTCCATTTACAGTACGAACTTCCGGGAGCCAAAAATAGCATTTGGAAGGTGGACGGGTGGATTTATACTTTGACACATACAGTACGTGTGTGATATCCTCTGGAGACATGTCCTAAATCTAAACTGTCTTGCTACTAAATTCATTCTGAGCAGTTTCATCGCTGTAGTTTTAAGTCAGTATCTAAGATGTTTTAGTTATGAGTTCAGGCCAATTCTCTGAGAAAAATTTTATAAATCAATATGTATTTATGAGCTTCTCTCAGAGATTACTTCCCATACTTGACATGTGATAAGAAATTAAATGTCATAAGATGATAACCATACCAGTTGCGAGTGGGCAGTCAGCATATGGAATCTGATCTGATTGGGCAAGCGATGTCCAGCTCAGCCAATCAGATGGCTGCGTGTCTCTCACCGGCCGTCCCTCTGCTGGCCTGACCTTCATCCAGCCATCAGCTGGTCCCCAGCGGTTGCAGGGGCTCTGCTTAGAGGAGCTGGATGTGGAACTAATGACGTCCTGCATCTCATGGGTCTGGATTTTTACTCTTTGGACCTGAATTACCCACCTCTGCTTATATGCAAGTATGAGAACTTTGAAATCAGTCAAGTTTGAAGGCAGCCGAGAGCCAGGAGAGGGTAGGTCCAGAAGCCCATAAAGAGGCAGCCACCTGCAGGAGGCCGGCACAGACCCCTGGCCCCCATCCGAAGCCCCTCAGCGCGATTCGCTACCCCCTCAGGTACCCCGCCAGCCCTGCC